>NW_006497754.1:2822600-2883105 GCF_000471905.2 Amborella trichopoda
ACCCAAACCCCTACTACTCCCGTTCGTACGTCTAAACTTAAGTACACCACTACTCTCTCTCTCTCTCTCTCTCTCTCTCTCTCTCATGGAGTCCATGATTAGCACCAATCCCTCTCCCTCTCTTCACCCCAACCCCCTCCCACCCCAAAGATATATATATATATATATATATGAATTCAGTCGAAAATCAACCCCCACCCAACCCCTCCCCTCCCCTTCCTCTCAACCCCACTTCAAATCTCTCATCCGCCAAAACCCATTTGAGAGAGAATTGTATGGAGTTCTGGTCCACCTTCAATCACTACGAGATGGACAAAATGTAGCCAGAATTAAGCATCGTAGCCAGAATTGGGCATTGCATTGCCGTTGTCTTCAAATTGGAGCAGAATGAAAAAACAGCCTCACACAACATAAATCTAACATACTTTCCTTGACATGATCAAATATTTCCTCATTTTATTCATACAATGGAAATTGCAGTCTGATGCATGCATCCATGAAGCCTGGTAGGAGTCATACATAATGAAAGAAAACAAAAAAATTGACCATAATTTAAGTAAAAAACTCAAAGCAGTATATTATGAGAGTTCTTTGTCACCCATGTGAAAAATAAAAAATGAGAAACCTATGGGCAGCTTGAGATACAATAAATAATTTGCCCTAGCAAAATTGAAGCTGCTCATACATTTTGTATCAGCAGGTCGGCAGCAATAGCTTTTTTCAGGAATTACCAAACATGAATATGAGTCCTCAAATGGAACAATGGCATTTTATTGGGACTATTGTTCTTTATTTTCATCCTCTTGGTTGTCCGAGAATGTAATGCCGAATATTTGGCTGTAATCATCCACAAAGTGAACTTCAAGGCCTTCTTTAACATTGGGTGCAAGCTCATCGAAATCCCTCTTGTTTGCGGAGGGGAATATAATGGTCTTCACCTCGCTTCTCCTAGCTGCAATTGTCTTCTCCTTGACCTGTAATAAGAAGTATTTCTTGTTTCAATCTTGCCTTTCTTTTTGGGTAAACAGGGATCCAACAAAAATGTATGACAAACTTTGAAAATCAAAAGATTAAGATGAACAGCAGAACACAGGTTATGAAACATCAAAACAGCACCAATATCAGATGCCATTCATAAAATGTCACAACTTGCATCCCAAGTAGATATCAAGGGTAACTCATTGCCTAAAAGAGCATGAGTTAAACACACTGAGACAGAAGAGAAACAATAATTTTATCCTCCGTACTATGAAGGGAGAGAGAGAGATGGTGGTCAGAGATTCTAGCTGCCCCGCAACCTCCATTGAAGTGAAATTTAGAGATCGCATCTCCAGCCTAACTCCAATATAAACAAGAAAAATATTTTTAAAAAAGAAAACAAGAACACCACCACAGGACCACCCCTCAACAATGCGTCTCCCACAAGAGGTATGACAAAGGGAAATTCTTCTTCTTTTTCATGATCTCCTCCTAAAAGGTAAGCATTACACTAACTGGTTTTCGATAGCCAATAGCTCTAAGGTGAGCTCCACTTGAATGTGTATTTTTCATGGCTAGCCCAGACAATCATTAGTAAACTATAGAAGACCATAAAGCTCCATAATAAATCAAAGAAACTGAAAATAAATATGCACAAAAAAGGAATATCGTTAAAAAAAAACCTAGTTTTAATAAAGCAAATAAACTATGCCGCCATGACAAAGATGACATACCCCTCCAATAGGAAGAATTCGTCCAGTCAAGGTAACTTCTCCTGTCATGGCAATGTCCCTCTTCACAGGCTTCTTCATGGCCAAAGAGAGCAAAGATGTAATCATGGTGCACCCTGCACTTGGCCCATCCTTAGGGGTAGCACCAGCTGGCACATGGAGATGAAGCTTCGTGTTTGCGAAAAATTGGTTCCCAGGTTCTTTCTCGAGAAATATTGCTCTAGCAACAGTGTGGGCTATTTGGGCACTCTCCTTCATGACATCACCAAGCTGCCCAGTTAGATTAAGAGCACCTTTTCCTTCTCCTTGCTCCACAACCGTGGTCTCAATGTAAAGTGTAGAGCCACCCATTGCCGTCCATGCAAGTCCCATCACAACTCCCACTGGTGTATGCTCATATATGCGCTCAGCATGGAAGACTGGTTTGCCAACAAAGTCAGAGAGATTAGAGACATCTACCACAACTTTTTCTACTGGCTTCTCCACCACTTCTTTGATAATATTTTCTTCTTTTTCCTGTCAAACAAAGACAAAATTATACTAATGAGTGATAATTGCTTCAAGGGCTTACTGATCGGGAAATGTGGGTTATATGGCAGAATGATCCTCATTTTTATTGTAACAGGGGAAGATTTGATGTATAAACCGTAGAAAACTACGACACTAATTCTCATCTCCATCTCTCCCTCAGCTTTTGCTTTCTCACCCTGACATTCTCTCCTACCCTCTCCCTTGTGGGTTTCTTGGTAGTCCCATCTCTCTTTTAATTCTTTATGGCTTTCACATTCTACTACTTTGGATTTTTCATTTTGCTCCTTTTTTTTAAAACGTTTTCTTCATATTTTCCTTTTTCTCAACTTTTATGGAACCTTGACAAATTCACAGCAACAGTACTTCATAAAAGGCCAATCAAAATCACTACAAAAGAAGAGTACTTTGGTCCCTACATTAGATGGCCACTCAGGGAACAGAGATGATACCTTTGAACCAACACTTTCCTCAGTTGCACATGGATTTTGGTCAGGAGATGACTCTGCGGAATTCAAGTTAGTTGATTCAGATGTCTCACTAACCTCAGTTCGTTCAGAATCACTGCAGGTTGCTCCTTCAGTTAATGCTTCAGATGACTCTTGAGAAGATGTCTCTAAAGATTCACTAGAGTCAACTCTCCGAAGAGTCGCCTCGATAGATAGTTCCCTTGGCGAGTCCCGCCGAACCAATTGCAGAGCAATCTGTTACAATCCGATGCGCAAAAGATTCAGAAATATTGGTTAAGGAATGAGAAGTTCAAATAAATCAGCAGTCATCTAATGAGCATTTCAACGAGTTATGGATGATTAACATAAATAAAAAACAAGTTATGGATTGCCATTAACAGCAGTTTCTGCTAAGAACTCCGTATCATCCAAGTGTTTGTTTTAAGAAGCACCTGTCTCGTCTCTATACAAGGATAAAGTTATTGTATGATAAACTGCTAAGTTACTATCCCTTTCTTTTCATAATGTTGACAGTGTAGCATCCCCTCTTGATTTGATTGGGGCTTGCCATGAATTGCAAAATAAATGACAAAACAGGACATTATGAGTTATGTAGTCCATAACATAGCTCGCTAACATGGTAACACTAGTCTACATGCCAGACAAAGATGCATTACATTAAATCATGAAGTGAAGCCAAAGTGGCTAGCATACAACTCAAGCATGAGAGACAAAAACTAAAATGACCATGACACATAAAGACTAAATACCTTTACACATGTAGTTTCTAGTCCTACCCACAATCACGCAACATAATAGCACACCTCAGGCTCAAACTAGATGGGGGGCATCAAGATGAGTGAATTCGCCACCAGAACAAATGATCCAGATGTGGATTAGGTGAAAAAAACCATTGTCTGGTCATTGAAGGAAGTATTATTGTTCTGTTCACTTTCTAATATCAACTCCATTTTTTGAAGATCTTACATGCTCTAAATGCCATAAAATTAGAGAAAATGATTGGCTATAGCTTAGAGTATTGGTGAAAAATACAAACCTTGCGGTATATTTTTTCTATGTGCTTTTGGAGGTTACGGACGCCTGCTTCTCGGCAGTAACTCTCCACCAAAGCAAGAAGAGCTGCATAAGTAACCTCAACCTGCATCATAATGGCACGAGAAATTTTTTTATAATAAATATATTAAATACCTAAGAAAAAGAAGAAAATAAAGGAAAATCATACATTTGGAAATAAGAAAACAAATCCAAAATATGCACCTAATACCTGCTCTGGCTTGATACCACAAGCTTCACGGGTTGTCTTCTCCAAAAAATCCCGAGCTATATGCATCTTTTCATCAGTAATATAACCAGCAATTGCAATTATCTCCATTCGATCAAGAAGAGGATTAGGAATCATTTCCACTACGTTTGCTGTGCAAACAAATAGAACCTGTAACATAGAAGAAAGTTTTATGGAGAGGATAGACAAAATGGAATAGTTCAAGGTAGGTACATAAATAATTTTCCAGCTGACACCTTGAGATGGCCATGACTTCATCTACTAACATAAGAGGCCTTTCCTAGATGAGAAGCCTACTCCAATATATTTAAGTATGATTCATGAGGATTTAGATAGAGATGATAGGACACCAGAATTAAACAAATAAATGCATATTGCAATAGAACCGTTTCATATATTGTCATTAATGGTCATTTCAGAATGACATGTAAGAGTGCCTACTCAAAAAACACATAAAATACGCAATGATTCTTACCGTTGACTTACAACACCCCACCCCCCCCAAAAAAAAAAATTGTAAAAGGCACAACTACATAAAAGGAGAGCCATAGAGATATAGGAAACATATGGGGTTTCAATTAAATATCAGACTAATAAATATAAAAAAAAAATGCATGGGTTTCTTAACAGCACCTTATTCTGAGATCTAACAGTTGTATGGGAGAATATACTGCATGGTTGAAATTCCAAGAAGTTGCAGTAGAACCAACACTTACCTTAGATAAATCAATAGGAACATCAAGATAGTGATCAAGAAAGTTTGCATTCTGTTCTGGGTCTAGAAGCTCCAACAAAGCACTTGCTGGATCACCGGCATGGCCCCTACCTAGCTGTAATGAAGAGCAGAATCAAAGAGATGGTACGGTCAAATAGTTGTATGACTTCAAGAAACAATTTATTGACAGAAAAAAAAGGAGTAACACTCGTGGAAAGGGGCGCATTTTGAGAGGGTAAAAACAGACCACCAGGCAGGGATGTGATTATCAGATCGGTTACCTTGTCAATCTCATCAATAAGAACAAGAGGGTTTGCTGTTCCCACATTTTTTAGGCATTGAACCATCTTTCCAGGCATAGCACCAACATAAGTACGGCGATGACCCTGGATAAATAGCTCCAAATTATATATATTTTACATGTGCTGTAGTCAATAGCATTAGCCCATATAAAAAGATAGCTTATTTCCAGAATGCAGCTATCTTATAGATTGGCAATGTGGTGACCACATACAAGTCAACATAAAATTTGTTCAGTTTACTGTACCTTGATTTCAGCCACATCAGCCAAACCTCCCACAGAGAACCTATAAAACTTCCTGTTAAGAGCACGGGCAATAGAACGACCAATGCTGGTTTTCCCCACTCCAGGAGGGCCCGAAAGACAAATAATTTTGCCTACACATGGTATCAAAAGCCAATAAATTATATTGTTTGCCCTGCGCTATCTCTCAAAGAATGAGGAGAAAATAAACACAAGGTAATTCAGAGTAAGTGACAGCAACAAAATAATAGGTCATGAGATAATTGGCTTCTTCATAAGAAAATGTTAATATGATTTACATTTCCTCGAAGCCAAAACAAGGCGCATTGCACAGTTTCACAATAAATTGCAAGGTACCAATCAAGGTTTATGGACAAACTTTTTCCTTCAGAAAGACATAAGCTTTAGAGCGCGTCATTTAAATCAAAGCAGTTGAAGCACATGAATCATGCTTGATTTCCTCTTCATCTAGCATCATCATTAATAAAAGAAAAGAAAAAAAGGAACAAAAGGAACTAGAATAACCAGATTAGAGCTTCTTAAAAGCTAACACTATGAAAAAGGGTGCATAAACAGACAAGCATACAACACATGAAGCAAGTAGATACATCTTGTAATGGATATGAATTAAAGGATCAACTATTGCATAATATAATCAGGCCAATCAACTGAAAGTGCATTATGCTTTAATGTGAGACAAAAGGTGAAGATTCTAGAGAAATTTATAGATTCTAGAGAAATTTACATTACTAACCTTGCGCGATACCCCTGAGTTTTCCAACAGCTATGAATTCCAATATCCTCTCTTTAACATCTGAAAGACCATAGTGATCTTCATCTAATATCTTTTGAGCACGATGAACATCAAAGTTCTCATCACTGCAGCAAAACCAATCAAAATAATATCTCAGCAGGGGATGAAACCATTTATCTCAATCAGTGTTTAGCATCATAATACACATTAAACTGGATATAATATTATTTTTCTTGGGGACGAGAGTAGAGTTGGCTTCTTGACAAAAGTAGAGTTGGCATTTTGTCAGACCTTTTCTGTAGAGGAGGCCATAAAATTCCCTGTCTAATGTCTATTCCACTTGGTCTCAACCCGCAAAGTGGTCATTAGTGATTGCATTAGAGAGGAGAATGTTGCTCAAGGAAATCATAAGCAACAACAGAAATATACAAGTCAAGCCATTAGTTGGTGTACCTTGAAGAAAATTTTATTCCAGATAGATGAGTGGCAAGAGATTGTAGAAGCAAGACCATATAGAAGGCTTTTCTGTGAATCCTTCATCCAGAACTTTTTTGAGGCATCCCAAGCTATGCCAAATCGGTGGAGTGTCGCATTCTTGGTTATCTTCTATGACATACCAAAAGAAAAGAAAAAGGACCTTCTAGGGTGTCTTTGAACTACGTGGATTTAAGGAACATAGCACAGCTTTATAATCAAAAGCACCCTGAGCCATAAAAGGTAATTGTCTTTATTCTTGGGGACCAGATTCATGTATAGGAAATGGTATCCAGAAGTTCCACCTCTCGAATTGGAGTTAGAATCTCATGAACTTTATCACTGGATTGCTTCTTTACATCTTACCTTTTGCAGAAACTCCATACGACAAAAGGCTGTGTAGATAAATGATTGCATAGTTTGAGATAGCCCAGGCAGGAGTTTTGAGACATTTGAAGTGCCCGGTGGTGATTGTGACACAATTGAGGCAGTAAATGCAAGATCTCTTACACAAGCCTAAAGGTTGTCTTCTATTTATTAAAAAATAAATACACAACATATTCAATTTTTTTAACCCATTAATCTCAATAAGAATCTCAACAGAATAAGGTTAGTTAGAAACTCATGGTTTGCAAAGACGACATAAATATTTGAGGGGACTATTAAGTACCAAAAGAAACCCCTTAGAAAGGAAAACAAGATGGAAGGGAAGTCTAGGGTGTGTTCTGAAGGAATTGGGTGGAAGCATATCAAGTAATAACGCTCGGATCAGCAGCATAATGAGTGCCACCCAAGATTGATGTTTAGAAATTACCTATTAGCAATGTAGGCATGAGTTGTTCGGGACGTGGCCTTTAGGCTTCCCATATTTGTATTTCCCACATTATGTGCATTATGTGATTGTTGCATACCAAATAAACTAAAGGGGAAGTTGCATAGGATAACGGTCAGACCAGTCAAACTTTATGGGACAGAATGTTGGCTCGTCAATAAACAATATATCCATAGAATAAGTGCAACTGATATAAGGATGTTGATATAAAGATGTTGAGATGGATGGGTGGCAAGACAAGAAAGGATAGAATTCAAAACGAATACATATGATTGAACTTAGGGGTAACTCCAATAGGCGATAAGATGAGGGAAAGTAGACTTAGGTAGGTTGGCCATGTGCAGCGCTGATCTAAAACGGACGATTTGGTTCAAGTGGAAGGCTCTAAAAGGGCAAGACGAATGCCCAAAGTATATGGATTGGAAGTAGTTAGAAGAGATATGGTTACTTATAGTATGACTGATGGTATGGCCTTAATAGAGTAGAATAGCATAATAAGATTTGTTTTCTGGAGACTAAAAAGTTGGGATAAAGCTCGAATGATGATTATGATAATGTATAAACCATGACAATCATTGAAGACACTTTCTGAGTATCACAAAGGTACACTCTTACTCCCAGCTTCTGCAAGATATAGTAAGCCAGTTGAATCCAAATAACTATCCCTTTTCAGATTTTCTAAATTATTTTGTTTCCACTAAAGTGCTAAGTTTTCACCATAAGCTCAAAAAATAAGCACATTTTTGTCACTATTCAATCTTGAATTACATAAACATTAAAAAGAATAACAAACTAAAAATAATCTGGACCTCACATATATTCCCGATTATAACCACAACAGTCTCCACAGAAGCGGTGGTATGTGAGCAAACCATGATAATAAAGATAGCTCATAGCACAAAATAATTGTTTAAACCATATTTCATATACCAGGGTAAAAAGAAGAAGAAATCAAGAATTTTGATTATATAATTATGGCATAACACCTGTAGTTTCCCCAAGGCAATGCAGTGAGCCAGTCAAGATAATTACGAGTGACATTGAACTCGCTGGAACTCGCTTCCAAAAGCTGCAACTTGGTGAGTTCCTCTTCAATAACTTGTAAAACATGAGCTGGGCACTTGTCCTTTTTTGGTTCAAGCCTTTCCCGGAATTTTGCTACCAAAGAAAAAGAAAAGACAATGAATCACAGCATACGTCGTTTTGCAAACAAACCGAGAGTTATTCTGCATTCCCTTACTAACCAGAGAGTGCCGTTTTATCATCTGTCTCCAAACCCAGCTCCTGGATCAAGACAGATGAAGTTATATTCCTGCAAAGTGTACATTATACACATGAACCACCTGCTACTAAACAACGCAAAACATCTTTTAGTGATCTCCTAAATGTCAAAGTGGTTCAACTTCCTCATATTTTTAGAAACTTAAAGAAAAAAGACAAAGATTTTTAACAAATAATAGAGTTTAGGGAAAAAAGACAGATTATTAACAAATAATAGAGTTTATTACAACCAAATGCGATGGAAAACTAGACACAGATGAACAAAAGTACCTTCTTTATTGCTTTGAGCTGCTCATTTAGAAGATAACGCCGCTGCTCACCACTTATTTTTTCTTCAATTGCTTTCGCTATAGATTCCTGGCAAAAGCAACAAAAAATACATTCAATTAACAAGTGAGTCTCTTCAGCATTTCACAACAGCCACAAATTCACGTGTTAGAAGAAGAACCTGAATTTTGCTGATTTCCATCTCTTTTTTTACAAGCTCCAAAGTTAGCTTCAAGCGTTTGTAAACCTAGTTTGTATCAAGCATTTAATCATCACAATTACAACACACTAATTATACAGAGCAACTAACTCAAAAAAACTACTGAACAGAAGAACATACAAATTTTGAAAGATAAATTGATCTAAAACACGGTATATATATTAAATATCGAAGTAAGAAAAATTCAAAGTAAGAAATTAAAAAGAATAACAGCAGTCACTGCTCCACATCACTCCAGATTGGTTTGCATGTGAGGAAACAAAGGATGCAGAATATCTGGGAAGGGAACAAGACTTCAAGAACAAGTGATTAACATTTGTGAAGCAGAGAGGACCTTTGTGAAATCAAATAACTTGAATACATGAGGCCATAACTATCTACCTATAGGGGAGTCAAGAAGAAAAAGGAGTCAAGAACAAGTGATTAAAATTTTCAGCATCCATTTTGCACGTCAGACATATATTTGAAATAAAACATACCTCTGTTTATCAGGAGACCTGTGGTTATCCAAGGTCACTGCCAAGCTAAAACATGAAATTTTGATGGTCCTGACATATATAGCCCATAATCTAACAATTTCTTAATTAGTCCTTCCATCCCATGTCTAAGTTGTAGGGGCCAAATTAGCTTATATTCCACTCCTTGCTGGATGAAGACTCATTCTAATGTTTGTAATAGGATGGCCAATGCCTGGAACTCATTTCTTCCAAATTCTTCTTAGGTCTGTGGTCCATATTGCCTTGCATCTTTGGCTCTTTCGCAACAATGACTTCTGCCACTCTTATTTTGAGATTACTAGCTATAGCAGACAACTTTGGTCCCTTTTATCCAAGTGCAATAACTCCCACCCTTTGTCTAACCAAATTCCCACCTCCTCTCTTGAATCTAATATTGCTAATAAATTGGGCTCTACAACTCTTGACTCCATTTCATATCCATGAAAATTTCGTATATGTGATCAACCACCCTGTTTCATCCATTGCATATAATAAAAACATACTTCCCGAGATGTTTACCCTTCACCCTAGTCTCCACCAAAGCTAGACAGGAGAGATTAGTTTGTTTCTCTAGTTCTCCTTATCCTAGACCCCAAGTAAACCTTGTTCTATAAACTTGTTCTATAAAGTTTTTCCCCACAGTTAAACAGTATCAAAAAAAAAAAAAATTTCCCAACTGACCAAGTGATTTTTAGGTGGTGTTTGATAACCGATCAAACCTAGGAAACTACTACCGCAGTTTCACTGGCACTGTAGATATCACCCATTTGACAACAGTGAAACGAGTGAAAGTCGGAACTCCTCTATTCCCCCCCACACTAAAATGCATGGATGCCCCTTCTAAAGCCTAACCTTTTGGCTTGAAGGGGAAAAAAAGCCCACTTGCTCCTCACGACCGCTCGCTCCATCACCCTCATCAAAGAGCTCTACTGGTGCCGAAGAGCATCACGAAAAAGATAATCTTCAAAAATGAGTAAGTTTTCACCTTTTCATTGTTTATTAAGCAGATAAACTCGAAATTTGAGTTTTTGTTTTTTTCATTTTCTGTTAATTTGTATTCCTTTTCTTTTTTATGGTTATTCTCAATGAAGGGGTCCATTTATCAGTGAGCTTTTCCTTTTTTCACTATTCCTTTTTTTTATAACTATCATATTATCACCATTGATGGACGTGTACCTCTTTTTTTTTTCCTTAAAAACAACCACCTTCTGATAAACCCCAAATCTAAAAAGGTGATCTTTTCTTTTTTCTGATTCAGTTTTCTTTTTTCTCTGTTAATCTGGAACTGACCCTGTTTTCCAATTTTGGGGATTTTTTGTTCTATATTTTCTGATGTTTGTGTTCTTGTTTTGAACAATTAAACAGGCAGTTTCCAATTCCATCTTTCCCAATGCCAAACAGGTGAAATTTCCAACACCAAAGTTTATCAAACAGGGCTCCCAGCTTTTCACGCTACCAATTTTCACCTGCCTCCCAGAATCCAGGAAAGTCAACAGTAGAGATTTTCCCAAGGAAACTGCATTCAAAGTTATCAAATGCCACCTTATTTTCTTATTCCATCCTCGATCCTCCACACACACACACAACCCCAAAAAAAAAAAAACAACAAAAAGCCAAGCACAGGGGGGGAAGGGGGGGAGATCCAAAACACATGTAGCTCCTGTTGAACCTTCCTAGCACTCCATCGCCTACGTGGCTTTCCAACAGAAGGGCAATCCCAGATGTGCTCGGCATCTCATCAACTCCATATCCAATATATTCAGCTTTACAGAGAAAAAGCGACTTATTATATTATAATAGATATAAGCACGCATACACAATTGACTGACCAAAATTTTGTAGAGAGTGCGTATGGTTTTGTAAAACAAGAAAAATTAAGAAAAAAAAAACAGAAGAAATCCGCCCCTCTATGGCTGGGGTCCCCATCTAGAGTTACCAAGCGAGCAACCATCAAAATTGAGTTTGATGGTGCTTGGTTCCAGTATTAACAGTTGGGTGGATCTTGTGATAAAACATTGAAGTGAACCAAGCAATGTCTATTCAATTTAGTAAAAGGTCTGTTGTAGAGTAGGCATGGATTTCCTTACGGAGTCTCGCCCAATCTTTGATCACAGATCTGACCCTATTCATTTGAAAGTAATATATAGCTTTCAAAAAGCTATATATTACTAGCAAGATAATCCACATCAAGGCAAAAATGAAGTTTGCAATGGAAGCCAGCCCAGAGTCGATAAGGGAATGGACAAATAAGACAGAAACAGTTGCTCGGTACTGGATAGATGTAGGTATAACCAACACCACTCAGTAGGTTGAGAAGGAAGGACCAAATCTGCCAGGCCTCAGTACCATAAACGAACAAGTGGTCGAGCAAGTGGTTCTAGAGTGAGTTTCTGGTCAGATTTATGGCTAGGACCCTCCCCACTGCGTGAAGTATTTCCTACCCTCTATATACTCGCCTCAAACAAAGACTCTACTATTGCTGAGGAAATGGTATTGTCAGGAGGCTGAAGAGTATGGAATTCTTCTTTCCGAAGAAACCTAACAGAAGGGGAAACCAACCACTTTCAATTGCTCTCGACAGCTTTACACTCACTATTCATTCCAACAAGTGGAAGAGATGCTGCAGTCTGGACTCTAGCCCCCTCAGGTATCTTCACGGTAGCTTACTTTTATAAAAGCCTGACTCAGCCTCCCACTTTACTGGGTAATCCCACTTTGGTACTGTCGAAAGTCTGGTCCACCATTGCCCCACCCAAGGTTCAAACTTTCAATTGGATTGCCTGCTCCCAAAGGGCTCTCACAGTGGACCAACTCCAAAAGAGAGGGATCCCGATCCCCGACAGATGTGCTTTGTGCCAATATGAGGAGGAATCCAACCCCACATTTTCATCCATTGTGACTTTACCCACGAACTTTGGGGCCAAGTGTTGCAACTCTTTGGTATCCAATGCGTCACCCCCCCTACTGTCAAGGCCTTGATTTCATACGATCTTGATGCAACCATATGGATAATCTGGGTGGAAAGAAATACCATAATTTTTCAATCACTTAAACTCCACCGTTCAGCACTATTACACAAGGTAACTTCTTTGGCCACTTTCTGGGCCTCTAATCATAAGGTTTTCTCGGGCATACCAGGGAATGTTTTCCTCAGCCAATGGAAAAATATCCTTCACCACCAACCACGACAGGCTTCAAGACCTAACAAATGGCAATCACCACCAGAGGGCAGCATTAAGCTGAATTTTGATGGTTGTTCTCTTGGGAATCCTGGCCCGACAGGGGCTGGGGGCGTCTTTAGAGACCACCACTGTAATATCCTCTTAACTTATTCTTATCACCTCGGCCTCAATGATTCGCACTACACAGAAGCCTTGGCCCTATTATTGGGCCTGAAAAGGTTCAACCTTTCTTGGGACTCACACCTGATCGTGGAAGGAGATTCAGAAAACATCCTCTCCTGGGCAAGTAGGACGACTTCTCCACCGTGGCACCTAACCTCAATTTTTGATGAAATTGTTCACATTTGCAGGGATATGGACGTCTCTTTGAAGCATATTTGGAGGACATCCAACGAGCTCGCAGATCTTTTGGCGAAAGAGGGGGCTAGGATCCAAATAGAAGAGCACACCCGGTCTGACTCCTTTTTTGTTCTAGACCACAGGCACACAATATAGACACTTTGTATTTGGGCATCTTCCAGCCCTGGTTTATTCTTTGAAAGCTTCATGTAAATCTTTGTAATTGGGCGGATCCTATAAGCCCATTTTTTGTACATGAAAGGTTGATGCATTTTTTATCGAGAGTCACTCCAAGTGGGTGCTCTCGGACTCTCACATCTATGTAATTATCACTTCTCAGTAATACAATGCTAACCTTTTCTCAAAAAAAAACAAGTGGTCCATTGACCACTTGCTACCCTTGCACATTACACATCTGCTGGTAAGGTGCATGCCCCTTCACTGAATCCTGTTCACCATGAGGGCCTTTTCGCAAATCACAAACCAACAGAATGCATGGACCTATTGGGGAGCTGATGTGGAACTGAACCTGCTAGCAAACCCAGAGGCAAAGTCATTTCATCAAAACCGTAGTTATCCAAAGCGATTTGGAAACCAAACCATTTAGGAATCGAAAGCACGGAATAATCGACGACTGGAAAATTGTTGTTTTCGGAATCGATGTCCGTTCAACAAGAATCGTGGGGGATGAGATTCCTATTTTTAGAAATCGAGATCCAACCAAAATAGAATCGATATCCCTACATAGATGGAATCGAGATTCCTGGCTTTTTGGAATCGAGATTCCGACCTAGTTAGAATTGATCACGATGGAATCAAGATTCCTTAATATATGGAATCAAGATTCCGCCATCTTTGGAATCAAAAGGGAACTGAGAGGGAAACAATACATGTCTCAATGCCACTCATTGACCGACATTCCAATTGCCATGCATGTTTACATTATTTTTAATATCGTGGAGTTGCAATCTCTCCAATGGATTAATACAATGCATACTTAAAGAATAAGTAGAGAACGAGAACCACCACTATGGTTTCTACTAGTCATTTCATGACAAAAAAGATGACTACACCTTGCAGCAGGTGTCTAGCTCAAGTAGTTTGATGCCTTGAAATCTTCTAAACAGCATTTCTCATAAAAAAGCAAAAAGAAAAGAAAGAGGAGAAGTGGTAGAATTCCAGTAAATGTGAAAACTCGTTTCAACAAATGTAGAATCGAGATTCATCAATTGCGGAATCGACCTATAAATGTTGGAATCGAAATTCTTAAAATAGGGAATCAAGATTTTAAACATGGAGGAAACGGGTTCCGTGAAGAGTCCTAGTTGGAATTGCCGAATCAGGGTTCCGAATTGGAATCACGACCTTCCATGAGAGATTCGGGTAACTAAGATCAAAACTCATCATAGAATGACCCTGATGGAGCTGGTTCAGACTCCAACTTGTCCCCACCATGGCAGGGGCAAATTGGGAATTGAGGAGGGTGAACAATGCCTCCAAATATGGACTCTCACCATTGTTGAGGTCCCTTCTAAACCTCAGTATCCATACTGCATGCCCCCCAGGGTTTCATATGAATCAGAGAAAGTAGAAGCTTGATGGGCCACTAGAAGTTTAAGATAGCAAAAAGACCTTTCAAACTACTCCTTCCCAACTAGTGGTCCTTCCAGAGCCTTATGGAGTTTCATGTGTTTTTGCCGAAAATCTAAGTGATCCCTTTCCATGCCCCCAAAGGCCTAGCATTGGGAGAATCCTTGAGCAGCAATGAATCGTCAAGGTCAAGGTCATACCAACACTGAATGCCTTGGCTCCATAAGTACTCTTCCTGGGTCACAAAGAGCCACTAATATTCTCCCATAGGGCAGCATTCATGTCCTTTTAAGTAGGAAGTTCCCAAGCCCCCATTTCCTTGAATTTGCAGCCAGTATCCATCGTACTAGATGGACGTGTTCTCCATGCCCCCAACCAAAGAAAGTCTCTCATCAGGCACTCTAGCCTTTCACTAGGCCAAGCCACCTATTTGCATTATTCTCTTACCCTAAACAACCATTGGAAATCAAAATAGCCCTCGTTCTAAAGTTTGGGAGTTCCTCGACATTGTGAAACCAACACAGTAATAAAGCTCATGTATCTAAGGTCTAAGCATCAGCATGAAAAAATCGCGTCATGCAATTGGGGTTGACAATAGTTACACTGCGTGTTTGTTTGGCTGAAAAAGCCTTTGAATATTCTGACTCCATGGGGAGATGGAAGGAGCGGCTTCCATTTCTTCCCCATTTTTGGAACCGATAACTCGATTAATGGCGAGAAATATAGAAGCCACCCCTTCTCATGCCCCCCACGGAGCCAAAAGGTTTGGAGGTTTCAGCCTCCAAAGCCGAAACTTCCGCCAATCAAAAACACCAACAAAGTATCCTCAAAATTGCTACAGCAACATCATGATGAATATTTATATGATAAATGCATCATTCGCAGGAAAAGAATCACAAGTGAAAGCCCTGATAAGAATTCTGTCAACCATATATATTCTATTTCTAACTTATGGATAACAATGCATCAATGCTTACGTCTAGTTCTTCAAGCACTTGCTGGCAATGCAACTTGTTTGCTCCAGATATAGCAGCACCAAAATCTGCTAGCCGCGGGTAATTGAAATCACCAATGTGCTACAAACATATCAAGAAAAGCAAGTAATTAGCACCATAAGTAGCAATACAAGTGAAAGGTCAAAAAAAAACTCATCTATCACTATTACCCAAGGACATCACATTTTTAACGGAATTGCTAACCCAATAAGATACAGTCAGGCCAGCTCATCTTTACAAGCCGAATGGAAATTCTACACAATCCATAAAATAAATGGAAAAGAATAGATTCAGAAACACTCAGGCATGGCTAAAGAAGTCATCAGTCCTGGCTAACAATCTGTGAATTCTAGTCCCCTGAACCAGAGAAGAACATGATCCTAGTTTAGTTGACCCTTCCAGAACAGTCATTGTTCGGATAAATATCATATCTCCAAATAAAAAACTCGGACTGTAAATATCACAGGATCATATCAGTAAATATCACAGGATCAATCTGACATGATGCATGGACATAGAATTACACACTCTCGCAATTCAACAAACATAAGATCAGTTTCATAAAATGCATGAGGGGTCATTGTAACACACAACTACTCACCAAATAGCATTAAAGACTTCTCAGAGTTCCTACAAATGTTAATCCTTCAAAACTTACAGCACGATTAACGACATGTTTACAAGAAATTTAAAATATATCCAGATGGTCACAAATGCCTCAATATAAGGAGCCCCATAAACCGTGAAATAAGCCTTAGGAAGTGCCATCACTAGTAAGCACCATTGTTCACTCTCAGGTCCTATGACCCTCAATTGCAGTATTTCCCATTTGAATTAAAACATTCACAATTCAAATCGCAAATTTCCATGTTTGGTGATGGCAGAACCTTCCGGAAATGTTTCAGAAATGTGACTATTACAATGTCTCTTTCATTTCTTGATCGGTAACCGATTTTCCCATCAATATTGATTTAAAGTATATGTCAATTTTAGGTACAAAAATGAGCCTCTTCGGAAGAGACTCTATATTGGAATTTCTACGCCTCAGACACAACTTTGAATTTCCTGCTCATCAACGCCAACTCAGATTGTCTAATTCCTTCTAATGCAAGTGCTTTTGCTACCTCGTTGCACTTACAGCAGATGTGATTGAATTGAGACTCCCACTCCTTCATTTCCTTCCACATTTCTTCTATCAGATGACTTTGCTTCGATGGACATTTTGCCTTTTCAAATCACCAACCCAATGGCATATGACGAAGTCCCTTCTCTAATTATCAATTTAAATTTACGATTCAAACTTTTAACCCATACAGCATCAACCACATCTCAGCTTCATTTAAGTCACTATTTTACAAAGGACCAGAGAAAGTCATTAAGACTTTACCTAGCCAATCTCTCACAACACAACACATCCCAGCAGGTTCCAGCTTCCATTTGGCATTTGCATCAAAATTCAACTCATGAATCCCCCAGGAGTCGGAAACCATTTGTCAGCCCTGTTAACCCTCTTAACTTTCAAGTCCAATCAAGTCCTTGACGCTGAGTTTGGAAATTTGACACCAAGCAGCCCCACAACTCTTTTCTAGCTTTTTCCCATATTATAATGATCAGGCTCATGTTTTATTGCACTCTTTCCAAGTCCTTTCACTTCTGAAACATCAGTAGTTCTTTTTTTTTCCGTAGTGCCCATACTATTGCAACTCTTGGAAAAAGTTATAAACCGAAGAAAGTTGATAAATTACTTTATTATTGAAAAGTTCTGAGAAACATTTTAACAGCAAAATATTTGTAAATGAACAAAGATGGTTAAACAATAGTTATAGTAAGAACAAACAGGGAAAATCTGATTTTCAAACTGTAAAAAGTTTATTATTTCAAGAAAGGATACATGAAAAGAATATTTATTCATGTGGCTCAGAAGATGTGATTACTTGAGTGTAAGTCTGAACATGATCCCTCCAAAGAGAACTAGTTTTCAGAACATCTCGCAAGGTTGCTATAACTTCGAATGAGGTCGCCTTTATAACATCATCATCTTTATCATATGGCTTCTCCTGCAACAAATAGAGTGCATAAATCTTAAATATGAACTTAAGATGAGAGAGAGTAGACTTAGGTGGGCTTTCTATTTGTGGTGTCGACCCAGTACAGCACATGTTAGGAGGTGTGAGTTAGTTCAAGTGGAAGGATTGAAAAGGGTAAGGGATAGGCCCCAAAGGACATGGTTGGAAGTACTCCGTAAACTATGGGGACTTATGGCCTCACTAAGGGTATGACTTAACATAGAGTAAAATGGCGGACCAGGATTCGTGTAGTCAACCTCAATTCATTGGGAAAAGGCTATGATGATGATGATCTTAGATATGAATTACAGCTCACAGTTATTAATAAAGGCCCAACCACTATGGTTGCATAAAGAATTGGTTTCATTTTTGCACGTCATCAAACTGAAGCACAAATTCCACAAAACCACTACATAGCCCCTCAACTCAATTAGCGAAGAAATTCATACTGAGAATGAAAAGAAGAAAGATTGTCAAGAAATCACATGCCTTGAGATGATCAACTTTCACAGTGAGTGGGTCCTCGCTGACCTGCACAGAAGTAGGATTGTGTAAATTGAAGTATATTTCTTATAAAAGTGTTGCTTGTTTAAATTGTTAAACTCATGAAGATTGAATGTCAAGAAAAGCCGAATATATCAAAGTGTAACCACCATACCATCTCAGTAATACGTAGCCGTCGATGACCAATAAGAACCACCTGGTCACCTTGTATACTGGTGATCTGGTGCATTTGATGTGCAAGATCAAAGAATAAAAATAAGAGTCAAAGAGCTATCAAATTTGGTTCAAATTCTTAAGACTGCGAATCATAACTTTCATAATGCGTATGCAGAACCTCCTTATAACGCGTAGCCTACCTGTGCCAAGGTACCAACTTCATGAAGGCGATTAAACAATTCTTTTCCCTTGAGATCATAGGTGCTCTTCTCCGTTTCTGAACCAGATGTCAGACTTGCATCACTTCCAGGCTCATCTTTGACAAGGAAAGCACCTGCATACGGGATTGATCTTTTCCGGTTTTCGATCAATGCTGCCAACAATTTCGGATCCTAAAAGAGATATCATAAAGGTGATTCAGAACTTCCAGACTTTTTGAGAAAGTGAAAGAGTTAACTCCTAATTACCAAAAGAGAAAGAAGGTTTAGCATGTGCTGTCGATGATGATAGTTAGCTAGCATAAGATTTCATTCTAGACAACCACGCAAGGTGGTTGTTCATAGGACAATGCATTATCAACAAGCTATACCTGGGGCATTTTATTTTTATTCTCATCATCATTTTTCCTTGGTATTATAGCATATGCAAAGCTGACAGGAATGATGTCCACATATGGATGTTGACCACAAGATATTACATTTTTGTAGGTCCCTTTCGCTTTCATGAATTAAGAAGTAGGATACATGGTGAGATCATGGGCTGAAGTAGAATACAAAAATTATGTGAACTTGTGGACAGCATAAGTAAGCCTATACAGTATAATCACTGCTTCACGAGCTTGGTATTTATTGTAATCTTTGAAACCATGTATGGAAAAAGTATTAATACAATGCAGATCACTATGAACTAATTTCTGGATCCATTAAGTCAATAACCAAGCTTCTAGTTAACAGATATCTTCACTGAAAGGAGGAGGAGGAGGAGGAGGAGGAGGAGGAGGAGGGGGGTGATCATATCCAGGAACAAGTTGCATTGAAAACTAGTCTTTTTGAATGTCAAAACTAAGTGTCATAGCAAGATTCTCAATGACAATAGTCACAGGATGAATTCCACGGATGATGACCTACAATTAATTTGAAGGAGAATATCAATTGTATAACATAATAATGTCCATCAGCATTGTTCTTAAATTATATTTGAGAATACACTGATTGATTGGCCATTGATTGCATCACATTGTGTTGCAAGACGACATTGAGGTCCTTATGGACTCAAGCTTTTTGTAGCTTTTTTATTCATCTGAAACGGACTGGGTGCATCAGGGTATATCCAAGAGAACAAATGCCTAGGAGATATAAACAAAGAAATTGGAAGCAAAATACACAAGGCTAAAAAGAAAAAAGAGGAAATACAGGCCATGGAAGTACACATTTTGTCACTCCGTTAGCCAGTCAATCAGAGACTCTCCAGTAGCACCTCTTTAAGCATAGTGGAAAGAGTTCTTTATCAACTGACAACCGAACTGATTTCCTTCATTACATACTCTTAGTCTTAATATATTTCCAATGGAAGTTTTATCCAATTCATGCTTTATAAGACCTAATGACACCATTAACCAATAGAGAGAATAAAACGGTAAATAATTTTCTCAGATTGAAATCATACACAAGCCACCTCATTCTATGGTGCAGTTCATTGCAAAGAGAAATTTTTTGGCTAAAAGACTGCAGAAAAATCAAGTTTGATACAGGTGAACAAGTAGCTATGTGAGCTTATGTCTTAGAGCAGAGTATTGCTTTTCGATAAAGGAAACCATGAATTATGAAATAGATACAGGCAAACCTATAAGGTTACAGCCAAATCTAATACAAATAAACCATGAATTAGGATACGATCAAAACTAAATGGTGCATACCTTGACATAGATTGGCATGTAAAAACCTGGAAATAGAGGCCTATGTGGCAAAGGCAAAGCTATGACCTATCATCAAAAAAAAAGAATCAAATAAGCACCAATTGAGAACAGAATGATACTTTAGTGAACATTGAAGGCATCATTGATGATTCTAATTTCTCCTCAGCAAGGTAGCAAAATGCAACTATTAAGAATAATTTATGGACCAAGCTATGATGAAAATATGTAAATAGAGAAACAACAACAGCTAATTGATGAATGCAAGTTACATGTTAAATGGTGGATTTCAAAGATATGCAATAAGGACAAAGAATTTGATTTTGGACTACAGTAAGTGGGGACATGTGATGAATCATGAATGCCACCATGTATCCATGTAATGTGATATAAACATTCAATTCTCACCTGCAAATATATTCATAAGAGTAACTAAAGCAGCACACAGAGGTTGAAGTGAAGTTACAAAAAATAATTTCCACAAACTCCAGGAGAGCCAATGGAGCTAGTAAGAAAGCACATTTTCAACTAATTGAGCATGCTACAATAAGAAAATAAGAACAAAATAATATATTGTCAGAAGACACTGATAGAATTCTGAGGTCAAATGTCAAATTGTTCAGTTATCGCATATTTAATCACTCCAAAAAGCCATATTGTGAGCAAGCATTCACAAATACCACCACCATTCTAGATGCTCAAATTCTGTAACACCCAGCACCTAAAACTCCGGAAAAACAAATCTCTCCAAAGCTACTTGAACTTAAGACTTTATCTGATTTCTCTGATCAACAGAAAAACCAACCATGCACCAGGTATTGCAACCATGCTGCATTTAAATTTCATTTCATTTAATAAACATACTGGAATCCATCAAACATGAAAATTTGGACTTGCAGAAATTGCAAATTCAACAACTAAAGAAAATGGAAACAACATAGTACCAAAAATCACCTTGAATGGCAAACAATGTTTAAAAAAATGGCCAGCCCACCGCCTAGGTGCCCAAGGGGCAACAGGCCGCTTTGCCTAGGCCTGGGCGAGTAGTTCTGGGCACCAGTTCCTGGCCAGGCGCCCATGAACTAAGCCTTTTCTGGAGGAAAAAATTTGCCATGAAGGCATTTTGGGTCCTTTTTGCCTATGAAAAAAGGGGAAAGGATATTTTGTAGGTATTCTAAATCCCCAAAGTGGAAAAAATCAATCCAAAACCCAAAAAATACTCATTTTTCAAAAAAATTCAAAAAAAAAAAAACTACGAAATTTGAAGAATCATCCAAAAGCTTCTCTATCTTATTAGAATTATTTTTAAAGCGATACTGAGGTTATTAGAAGAACTTTCAGGTGAGTTCAAGCTTGATCGATATCCCAAACATCAAAGCACAGAGATCAACCAAAAAGGTTTCTTTAGAATCGATATTTGAGATTTCTGTCTTGGATTTGGAATATCTTGTTAGGATCCACTAGAAGCGGAGATCCAAGATTGAAATATTATATTAACCCGGATTAAAATCATCATCATTAAAGCCTTTACCCAACTAAATGGGGTCGAGTACACGAATCCCGGTCTGTCATTCTACTCTATTAAGGGTCATAACCTCAATTAGGCCATATTCCCCATATTTTTTCTCACTACTTCCAACCATGTCCCTTTGGGACTACCCCTTAACCTTCTTGAACCTTCCACTTGAACTAACTTGCACCTCGTAACAGGTGTTGTACTGGCTCTGCGCTACACATAGCTAGCTCGCCTTAGTCTATGCTCTCTCATCTTATCACGTATTGGTGCCAGACCTAAATTTTCCCGAATGTACTCATTGCTAATTCTACCCCTTCTTGTCTTGTCACTCATCCATCTCAACATCTTCATCTCCGCTACTCTCATTCTATGGGTATATTGTTTTTTGACCGCCCAACATTCCGCCCCATGGAGCAAAGCTGGTTTCACAATTGTCCTACAGAACTTGGCCTTCAGCTTCATTGGTATGCGATGACCACATAAAATTCCGATTGCACATCTCCACTTCACAACTGGAATTTATGTGATCGCTGAATACCAATTAATCTGGATTAAAATGATAAGAATAAAATCATATGCATCCTTTATGGTCATGTTTCAAATGTCAGGGTAAATAGGCTCAAGACACAGCTTGCCGGTATTAGAAGGGACGTTGCCCTACATAAAAGAGTTCCCGATCTTGTGAAGAAGGAGATTCTTGAGTACATACAAGACAAAAATAAATAAAAGAGTTAAAACAGAGAAGGACACATTTTTATGACGGGGAGGAGGAGGATAATGAGAGGGATGAGCTGGTGGGCCAGGTGAACATCTCTAAAATTCTAAGAGGTATTTTGGGTCTAAGAACGTCGTACAAAAGGGCCTATTTGTGCTCTTTCTACACCCAACCTCGAGGCCACTGTTGAGAAAGGGAAAGACAAACTGACTCTTGAAAGGAAGATTGAGGCGGGTTATTTCAATACATTGCTCAGTGGTTCTATCAGGCAGGCATTTGTTTAATACTCCTCACTTAAGTAGCTTCCATACAATGTTATAAGCAATCGACCAATTTGGGCCAAGGTTGAAAGGCTTAACCCCATATGCACTTTCAAATCCACCATCGAAGAAAGACGTAGACTACACCAAGGAGTATCTCAAGTCCCATAAAGATAGGTAGGCTCATTTTGGGGTGTCCATCATGACAAATTAATGGAGTGACAGGAGGAGTATCATAAACTCGTTGGTGAATTGTCTTTTACGTTCAGTACTTTTGAGATCTATTGATGCTTCTGAATATGTTCATGATGCACACGACATACTCTTTGATAAGGGCATGAGCATTGAGGAGTTTGCAGAGGAGCATGTAATGCAAGTTGTCATAGATAATGCTGCTCCTAATTTTGTTGTAGCTCATTTGTTTCGCTAGAAGAGGCCTCGTATATTTTGGACACTTTGCATGACACATCCCATAAACCTCATGCTTGCGGCCATTGGTGAGATTCCTAGTGTAAAAGGGGCATTTTCTAAGGTTAAGGAGGTCACAATTTTCATATACAGTGACACCAATACTCTTAGCATGATTGCACAAGTTCACAAAAAGAATGATCTGATAAAGCCCGAGATGCTACTACTTACTCGAATCTTAAGAGCATATACAATAGCAAGATCCCACTGAGATCTATGTTCACTTCAGAGAATTGGAGCAGATGCAAGTGGTCTAAAGATTCCAAAGGAAAGAAAAGTGGTCTAAGGATTCGAAAGGAAAGAGGGGCCCATGATATTATTCTCTAAGATTTTTTGGCATCAGGTAAAGTACTCAGCAGCAGTATTTCTACCCTTAGTCAAGGTCATGTGCTTAGCTGACACTGACAAGCCCTCTATAGGCATTATGTATGATGCTCTGGATGGAGCTGAGAAGGAGATAGCAAAGGGTTTGGGCAATGATGAGGGCAAGCATGGCCCAATTTGGAAGACTATAGATGAAAAGTGGGATAGACAGTTAAACCATTGCATGTAGCTAGGTACTATTTAAACCCAAGTTTTTTTATGTTGACATAGAAATTGAGAACTTGAGGGTAGGGATACAATTATGGCCAGATTTAATGAGTGACTTGAGAGACTTGTTCCTGAGCCAGGCATCCAAGATAAGACGTATGTTGAGGAACTCATTTTTGTACAAGTGTGGATTGAAGTCGTTTGAGAAGGAAATGGTGTTGAGACAAAGGACCCAATTGGATCTAGGTAATATATCTTATTTGAATTTTTATTTCAAATTTCTAATGCATGTTTGCAATTGTCTAAAATACTTTCTCGTAGTTTTAAATTAATCATAGAGATTGCACCCAATTCACAGCTCAATGCTGAAGCTACCATAGGACTAGTACGCCAAACCACTAGGAGATGAATGTTTAAGTCTAAGTTTAACTACTAGAAGAACTAGTTGTGAGCGAAATGGAAGTTCATTTGAGATGCTATGTTTAGTTCTTTTCTTGCTCTCTAAATTTAAATTTAAAAATCTAGATGGCTCACATAGTCCTCATGCATGTTTTTCTTATAGGTACATACAAAAAGAAGGTATAGGCTTGAGCAAAGAAACCTCAATGATTTAGATTGCTAGATATAATCAGAGGCTTATGGTGAAGTCGAATCAGTATGATGTGAGGGACCACATCACTTCCAAGGACATGGAGAATACTACTAAGTGGTTGGTTGGAGATCCTGGAACTGAAGATGTCTTCCCCTGAAATAGTTTAACTTGGGATACCATTGAGGAGGCATCAGGTCCAGCTTCTAACCCTAGGAGGGCAACTCGGGCAACAATTGTTGCTGGTACTTCACAAAGGAGGAGAGCGATAGATGAAGAGGAGGCTGATTCAGAAGAAATTAAGGAAGATGCCCAATATGTTGAAGAGGTTGATGATTCCGATGATGATGGCGTTAACTCAAAAAGAGCTACTAGGGATGATGAAGATTATGATGATGAATGAAGATGATGACTAAATTGTTGATTTGAAGAATTGAATCTTATCTTTTATATTGCATCTTATCTTTTTTATTGCATCATTTTGTATTGGCCTTCTTGGAAACTTGGAGTCTTATGTGCATGATGATTGTATCTGTATGAGCTATAAAGTATGGACGATAATTCTATGGAGTATGGAGCTTTGGAGACTAATACACTATGGACTAGTTTATGTTTTTCACTAAATTTCAATGAATTGAAGCTTTGAAGTAGTTTCAACGTCCACGCATGTACATTTGCATTTAAAAGTTGGTTAGAATATATATTTAAATCAACGCAAATAAATATAAAAATAACACAAATATCTGCATATATGTGTGTTGTTGGACATCTCACATATCTGCGTATTTTTTAAAATTTGTCACCTCAGGTTATAGGAACCTCCATAGATGCCCTAGGCTGGGCTGGGCACCTAGGGGCCACCTAGCGTCTTTTGGAACCTTAATGGCAAAATGTCATAAGTCCACACACTAAACAGGGCATATAAACACCACCACTGCTAAAAGCAATCGAAAGCCCCAATTTTACCAAACCTAATTAAACTTTCAACCAACCCATCATTAACTTCCCTCATCCAACTGTATAGTAACCATGACCCCGAATTCCAATCGAGCTGTGTACAAGTTTTCACACACCAAATAAAAAAAAAATGAATTCTATATTCAGAAAAATGCTTACATTCCAACATTACAAATTCCATAAAAGGAAGACAAAGGAAACCAAGTAAACTTAAAATGACATAAAAATGGAGCTAGGATTACTCACTGAGAGGTAATCCTCTGGTCTAGGGTTAGTAGGAACTATAGCAGAAGACGATTTGGGATCAACCTCCTCAACAGTTTCTGCATTCTCAGCTTTCGCCTCAACCGTTTCACAAGAACCATCATTCCCACCTGATTCAGAGCAAAAGAAAACTCTTCGCCTATAATATGGGCTTCCTGAAATAGGAGATTTCATGGAACGCAACAGACGCAGCAGAGGAGACCTCCCCTCCCCTCCATGACTGGAGTGAATAGGGAGCCTTGAGGAAACGCACTGTAATCGGCCATGGAGACATGAGGCTGACAACACCTTCAACATAGATGGTGGTGGTGGGAGAGAAGAGGGACTTTTAGAGAGAGAAAGAGAGAGGGAGGAGGGGACTCGAAAAGATAGTATGGTGGAAGAATGTGAGATAGACGGATAAAATGGATAGGAAGAGGGGATTTTAGAGAGAGAAAGTGAGTACAGGAAAACAAATGCGAAGAGAAGCCTTAGAGAGAGAAAGTGCAGAATGAGAGAGATGGTGGCGACTGAATGGAACGAAAGAAAGTACAGTCGAAAAAAACCTAGTGAGATATGGGAGATGGATTTGTAGAGAGAGAGAGAGAGAGAGAGATTGGATGCAATGCCCGGAAAATTGAGTGATTATGAGAGAGGGAGAGGTTGGAGAGAGAGATTTCTGGGATTCTTGGGAAACAAGCAAAAGTAGGGAGGAAAGGGCAACTTTTTAATAGGAGAAAGCAGGAAGCGATGCCAAAACCCTGTCTAAACCCTTCCCGTTCTTGCCGCTACAAAGAGAGCGAGGGACCATGGTTTGCTGCCATAAAAAATGCACCTCGCTCTTCTTTGAGCGGTGTATGAAACTAGAGCTGTATACTATGCTCCTTCGAGAGATGATCTGTATACTTACTTCCTCGAGCAAAACACTTATTTGGGAGGTTTTTTTTTTTTTTTCTTATTTAAAATTTTTGAAAATCCATCTAATTATAGATGATTATTTTAAAAAAAAAATTGAATTTGGAATTATTAAATATCTTGGATCATTCCCTCCAAAAATTGCACGGTAGTACACTCCGGAGAAGAAAATCGTTTGGCATAAAACTATTTTTCTTAGCAAGTATATATTCACAGCCAAACCAAATAGATGGGATAACGCGTGGATGATTATGATAATGAAGTTGAAGTATAATATGCTCCCTCGGTACTACAGTTTATCTGCATTTCTTTGGTCAAAATACGAGGAATTGCTTAAGGATTACTATATAATTATTCTAAACTAAACATTTAAAATCTGAGTTTTCTAACACTTAGATCTTACCTTCTAAAATTGTATGGCCTCTGTATCTCAATTGAATATGCATATATAGAGGGTACAATTGGAAAATAAAAAAAAGCTTAGCCAAAATATATTATATTATGCGGGAGCGTATTGTCCATTTACTCCCTCTAGTAAAACCCCACATAGACTTAATTTTAGGACCCCAAATTTTAGAGATATAACCTCTTTGACGGATAGATTAACCTCAATAAAAGAAATTTCCTAATTGCATCCTTTATGCACTCGAGATAAATAATGTCTCGAAATTGGATAGAGACCATACAATTTTTAGATGGTGAGGTAAGTATTAGAAAACTCAAATTTGAATTTTTTATTTTGAGAGTAAGCATCTATTGAATCTTAGGTGGATCCTAAACTTTCATATTGAAAAGATCCTCCCAAGTAGGTCTTCTGACTTAGGGAGTAGAAATAAAGTATGCTCCTAAGGGAGCATAATATACATATTCAATGGTTTATATAAGTTATATTGTAGAAGTAAAGCACACCTAAAATATCTAACGTAAAACATTATCCTTCTAATATAGAACACTTCAATTGATCATCCTGATCTCATGATGAATGGCTATAAAAAGAAATTCGATTCTTAAAAAATGGTGCATCTTGTAGCACATTATTTTGATTGTCCATTTTCAAGATTTTCAAGTGCTTGCAAATCTGCTCGATCCGCACAAAGTTGAGTTTTGAATTTCATAAGTAGATGATAAATAGTCATTGTTATAATTTTTGGCATCAAAATTACATCTTTTGGCAAGGTTTGGATGTGCGCCTTGCTTGGATTGTTTAAACTTAACATCTTATACAAACCACGCCTAAAGGCGATTTCTTTTATTGAGGTAATCTGCGTTAGAAGATGTCACATCCCTAAAATTTGTGGTCTTAAATTTTAACTCTAGATAAGGTTTAATCCAAAGGAGTACATAGACAATCTACTCCTAGGGGAGTAGAATATCTTTTGGGTTTTTCGTTTTGGGTAGTTGAGCCATGGGAATTTAACTTGAGATGTAGCTACTAAATCGTTATAATTGAAGTCATTCCCAACATATCATGAGATTCTCATTCTTGAAAATCACAGTCGGGATTACAGGATTCTTGCTTTGGGCAAAGACTTTTATACATACCTCTTATTGTTGATTCATGCCATATTTTATTATCGTAGATCATGTGTACAATGTGTTCCTACTTTTGTCGCAGGAAATTTGTGGAACCGACCGATAAGATTCACTACTCGACATTATTTGTTACTCTATTCCTCCTTGTTATAAGGGGCTAAATAAATGTTCTATATGGCCCCCTCATGAGCATCAAATATGCTAATTAGAAAGCTGGTGTTAAAAAAGTTGGTATTGGCACTGCATTAGGGACGTACCAATCCGAGTCGGATATTTGATTCCCGAATCACCTCCGGAATTCCGGAAAGAAAAATGTGAAGTTGAGAAATCTAGCTTACAAAAGCAGATAATGAAAAAATTTGTTTGAGGATATGGAATCGCTTGTCCTTACAGGGAACTACAAGTTCTAGACAAATTAGGGCAGTTGCCAAGACCATAAAGAAGCATAGACTCTTCAATTTCGAGTCGAACAGGTGATTCCGAGTCAGCTTAGCAAAAATTTCATCACTAAGAAGAACTAAATTTGATAGATATTCATATTTGCTAACATTAAAATCCCACTTTAAATGATATTGGTACTTGTGAATGCTAATATGTCACTAGCAACTAAAGAGACCATTTAAAACATTATCACTTTTTTGGAAAACTATATAAAGAGGCCATTTAAGTTTTACACAAGGAAGTCACAATCACTCTTGTCCCTTGAATTTCAAATTGGATGATTGTAAGAATATCATTGAAAAAACTCAAAGTTTGAAAAAATAAAATTTCAGACTTTGTGTCTAGCTCAAGCTATCCAATTTAACATCTAATGAGTAAGAGTGATTTTGACATCTTTGTAATAAAGATAAATGGTTTCATTGTATACAAGCCCGACTTTTTTAGTGAGACTTTGGCTTTCTAAAATACCGTTGTCTCATAAGGTGTTCACATTCAAATGTTGGTTCTTGGAAACACCATTTAGATATGGGAAAAGTTTATATAGGGTTGCAACTTTAAAATGTAGAATCACATATGCACCTCAAAATTTTATCGGAAATGTTGTTTTCATGTTGAAAAATCACTCTAATCGATCATCTCGATAGATGTATGAATATGAAAAATAAAAGTTTTTTAGTCCCGAAAATAGTGCATTTTGCAACACATTATCTAGACCGTAGATTTGCAAGATTTTCATATATTTATAGATCTACTTAATTTTAACTATTTTTGAAATTTAAAATTTACTAATCAGGTATGAAAATAGATTTTAAGATAATGCTAAGAATTTTTTACAACAAAATTATATGTTATGATAAAATTTTAAGACGCGTCTTAATTTGACTGTTTAAGGTTGCAACCTTATAGAAACCGCACCCTTTAGATATTAGTATTAACAAATTCCAATGTCTCATGAAGTGACGGGCTATTAATATTCTAAATGTGATACATTACCTCATGAGATATTAGTGTAAAAAATACCATGATATTGCTATTCACGCACCCTTTAGATATTAGTATTAACAAATTCCAATGTCTCATGAAGTGACGGGCTATTAATATTCTAAATGTGATACATTACCTCATGAGATATTAGTGTAAAAAATACCATGATATTGATATTCAAAGAGGTTTTCGTAAGACTTAAAACTACTCTAACCACACCATTTTGCCCATTGTTCTCCTATTATTGCAAGTTCTTAAAGCCCGATTTGATAGGACCAAAAGATGAATGACTTTAAAAGTGTGCAGCAGTAAAAGATGGCTCGATAACTTTCCCATTTTCTTATACATCTTCTCAGTTCAAAAATATTGTTTTATTGCTTTCCTACCGTTCACTTTTTGATACACGAATTACATAATAGAAAAAGTTTATGTAAGAGATCAATCTGACACTATAGAAGTGAGGCACACCCAAAAAAAAAAAAAGAGGTAGTTGGAAAGGTCCTTCTAACTATGAAGAAATCTCCGATTAATCATCTCGACTTCGAGATGTATTTAGATAGGAAAAATAAAGATTTCAAGTTTTAGAAAAATACATCTTGTAACACATTATAGGGACCATCTATTTTCAATATTTTTAATAGTTCATAAATTGCTCAATCCACATTATTTTTCGAGCTCTAAATTTCACAGTCAGGTGTGCAAACATATTTTCAGCCATAATAAAAGTTTCCGACATGGGAATTGAATCTTCAGGCAAGGTTTAGAGGTGCGCCTTAATTTGATTGTTGAAGGTGGGCTTAGTATAAGTGGCACCCTTATATAACAGTCAACATTACATATGACAAGCACATAAGTAAGAGTATCCAACTTATGTGTGGAAGATAGATGGTGGAGATGAACTATGGTGACCATTAGGTTTGTCGTAACACACCCTACTCACGGCCACGTCCATCTTAGGAATGGACGGTAGATGCACTTCATGCGCATGGTGTATATGTAAACACAATATGTACCATGCTTCTCCGCTTTCAAGTCAAAAGTTCATTCCCTCTTTACATATCATATTACATTTAGCATACCATAGTTGGATACTTTCTACCAATGATTTTAAAAATAATGGGTAGGCACCGATTCACTCGGTCCGACTCAAGAATCGGTTCTGTGTATATATAGAAAAACGGGTAAGTCTAGAAGGAACTAGTGGTTATGTATAGTAAAACAGCGATCCGGACTACTGATTCACCGATCCGTATTGATTTTTTAGATACCCGATTCGGATCACTAATTCATTTTTTAAATCATGGTCTCTAGTGGCAAATAGTAGAAATGGACCATTGTCTTGCAACTATATACTCAACAAGAAGGGCATCCGAACATTAAACGATGATGCTCCTTAGACACAAAAACCAATTTTGAGATGCGTCGTATATCTTAAAAGGCTTCAAATCATCTAAGTCGCATCCTCCATATCATTTGGAGATTCAAAATGGATCTACAAAACGGACTACATAGATTTTTTAGACAAATTACATACGGACACTGTTTCCCCCTGGTTATTATCAAATGAATATATTTTTTTGCGTAAATTATCATGACCCCCTTCAGCAGCCCTTTTTTTCACTGCCAACTATTTACTCACGTGGGAGAGCCAAAATACATACTACAGATACCTTCTATACTTAAAGTTTGGGCATATAAAACTATACAGAATAATCTCTACAAAAACAAATCATAAATAAAATCTCTTTATACAAGAAAAAGAATAATGCCTCGAGATTGAACATAGATTGTCCAATTTTTAAATAGGTCGATCTAAGTGTCACAAAACTCAAAATTCAATTTTTTTTCTTTCAAAAATAGTCTTTCACAAAATTTTAGACTAAAAAATTCAATATAGCTAAGTGTTTTGATCGAGGAAGTAGAAGCACAGTGTGCTCCATGGGAGCAGACTGTAAGCATTGTATATGAAACCATTTAAAAACAGGTGTATTTTCCTCCAGACCGTACATAGTGGCCGGACAGGCGGGCAGTTGTGGGAAACAAAAAGGGGGGGGGGGGGGGGGGTTGGTCATTGTAATTTATGTGGAAAGTGTACTGAAGATGGTGGGTATCACAATGTGACTACTAGAGTTTAATCTTGTATAAATAAATTTTGCCAATGCGAAATATAATTGGTGGCTCAATGTGCACTTTGGTGAACAAGGATTCTATATAATGATACCATTTACCTTTAGCATAATGAGGTCACAATTACTTACAACAATCCGAAGTAAAATCTGATAGCTTGGGTGTATCGTAAAGTTCGAGAAAATTTCTTTAGAACTTTGAGTTTGGTCAATAGAATAAATGCAGTCTTGCAACTTCACATTCAATGGTCAAGATTAATTGTGACCACTTTGTACCGAAGCTAAATTTGGCACTTATGAAAATTTGTATTTCTAGTTCTAATCTCACTCAGAAGGATGTCAGCATTTTTCTAGTGCATTCACACGTAAATGAGGATCTAAATGACATTCCCTGAGCAATGTAAAGATAAAAACACCAGCATCACCTAAATGGCATCCCAATAGCACCCAAACATGTTTTGAGACGGCATCTAAACAAGCCTTACCACTATATTAAATGTTTCCCTCTTTAGAAATCCGGGCTCTTGGCTTGGGAAATAAGGCACAAAAGGACCACACCAGTCTTAGCTTTGAACCCAAGAACTAACCTACCTTGAAAATGATAAATTGCTACTCAGAATCCATGTTTATATAGAAAGTATGCGACTTTCTTTTGCCACACCAGTCTTAGGTTTGAATCCAACTAATCAACCTTGAAAATCTATATATTTTTATTACCCAAATTTTCCTCCTCTTTTAATTAAGGGGTTCAGTTTGGATGGAGTTGAGGCTCTAAACAATCAAAGAAGAGCGCACCTTCAAATTGCGTTGAGAAATGTGGTTTCAATACTGGAAGTCTATGTGATAGTTTTAAAATATATTTTTATCTTTAATTATAAAATTTAAAGCTTCAAAAATAGTGTAGATTGAACAGATCTATGAAAAATTGAAAGTCTTGAAAATTGACTGTTCAAAAATGCATTATGAAATGCACTATATCCAAAACTTGAAATCCATTTTTTTCTCATGTCTATGCATATTGATGTCGAGATGATCAATTTAAAGATATTTGGGTATCAAAACAAACTCTTCCAGTGAAATTTTTTAAGGTGAGCTCTAATTTGATAATTTAGAGCCTCGGCTATGTAAAAACTTTTTTCTTCAATGAATATTATTAATTATTCATGTGTGGCTCTCCAAATCTTCAATCTAACTACATGGGAGTGTTAGAGCCTTGAGGTTGTCTGTTGGAAACCATGTAACCACCAAAGTTGCATATCATGTAAGTGTAGAAACAAGTTAAGTTTTCTTAATGGAAGATGACAATTTCAACATCAATGAATGATTTGCCATCATGCAGATTTATCCCCAATAAATTTAATTTATATTGGCTGAGCGAAAATCACCTATTTTTTATTTATTTTTTAAGGTACAAGCTCCAAGGGTTCGAACCCCTCCTGCTAAGAATATGGAGGTTTCCTCTACCAGGCTAAAGCCAGACGGGATATACATTTTGCTTCATGATACGGATTATTATTTCAATACAAACCATTGTATTTGTGAGATTTTGATTTTGCTTCATGATACTCATTATTATTTCAATACAAACCATTGTAGTTTTGAAAAAAACTACCATGAAAATGCATGGATATTATTTTTTATTGCCTTTTTCCCTTTTTTTTTTTTTAATTATTTTTTCAGTAGATAAGTGGTGGTTTATGTCGCCATTTTTCCATTTTTTTTTTCTTTTGTTTTGGTATATAAGTGGGGAATACATGGCTCTACTTATTTTAGAAATAGTTAGTGGTTCTCGAATGTGTCAATGGGAATGAAAACCTAAAACAACTGATACCTGAAGCTCACAACAACCTCAATTCCACTCCCCATTTGCAACGATTTTTATAGAACTTTTGGATGGAACATTTTTGTAGATCCCATTGAATCAAATTTCTGCCACAATTAGATGGCAAATTCCAAAGATAAGCATCCAATACTTGTTTAACGCATGGAATCCTAACAATAATGCCATTTTTTTCTAGACTCATTTAAGATAGGCGTCCCACCTTAGTTGGTTTGTTATAACACTATTGAAAAGTCAATTGGTTATTGCTTGATGTTTGCCACGCTACTTTCTAGGCTCAATTCCTAGGAAAGATAGGGGTCCTCGCCTCACTGATTCACCCCAAAAACAAAAAAAAATAAAAAAAAACATCGCTGTAAAATCTAAACGAACAAACAAACATTTAGTGTTTGTTCTCTAATCCACAATGCGGAACCTTATTTGACATAATTGTGATCACTCAAGAATATAGTTTTTCGAGATTGTGTATAAAGGTAAGCAGGGCTAGCTTTGATATAGCAATTAACATGTTCAAACGAGACCTTCTGATGAGAGAAAATATATATATATATATTATTATTATTATTGAGTTTATCTTTTAACTTGATAATAGGAGGTGCGCAAGAATAGTGGGATGGGTTGTGCGTGAATTGATGATCATCCGTTGCTTTAGGAATGTAACTAGGATAAGGTTAAATCTATTAGTTTAGAAATATAACTATGATAAGGTTAAATCTAAACGGAGTTTTATCTTTTCAACAACAGGCAAGGCTTGGGATAAAACGTGGGGTATCTCTCTTTTGGTACGCAATGCTTAAGAGAAAAGATAAAGACAATCGAGAACATAAGTTAAAGGAGATAAAATAGGAGAAAAGATAAGGACGATCGAGAAAATAGGTTAAAGGAAATAAAATAGGATAGTCAGTTCTTTATATTATTATTATTATTGTGTATTGAAAAAGATGGCGAATGAGTTAATAAAATTTGGTCAAAGAGATTATTTTGGAGTGGATTCCCGTGCAGACCTTGAAAAATATATATTCTCTCAACCCTTTTTTTTTTTATTGTTATTTTTCTGGTTTTTATTTATCCCTACATCAATTGGTATTAGAACAAGTTAGATCTACTTTTTTATTGTTATTTTTCTGGTTTTTATTTCTCCCTACATCAATTGGTATTAGAACAAGTTAGATCTACAGAGAAGTAAGAGCCAACGATCCGATTTGTTTTACAATGCCACCAAAAGTTAATCAAGCTAATCTTGCTTTGTTTTACAATACCACCAAAAGTTAATCAAGCTAATCCTGCTTTGTTTTACAATGCCACCAAAAGTTAATCAAGCTAATCCTGCTCCTATGGATGATCGTTGGGGACATGAGAAGTAAGAGCCAGAGATCCAATTTGTTTTACAATGCCATCAAAAGTTAATCAAGCTAATCCTGCTTCTATGGATGAACGTTGGGGACAAGCTATAGAAAATTCACTAAAGAACTAGAGGAGATAAATCAGATGTTGCAATGGTTGGAGAACAATGTTCTTCACGAAGAACAGATGATGCAACGGTTGGATCAACGGTTATAGCGGTTGGAGAATAATGTTCCTTGTGAAGTAGGTACTAGCAACCACATTACGACAAATCCTGGGTGTTGATTTAGAGTGTAACAAAGATTACAGGCTAGATTCACATCGTACAGAGCGATCACGAGATTTTGGTATTAAAGTCGATCTGCCAGATTTTTATGGTAAGCTCCACATCAAAGGTTTTATTGATTGGTTAAGTGCAGTTGAGAGTTATTTTAAATGGAGTGAATTGCCAGAAAAAAGCATAAACTTATTGCTACCAAACTGGAGTTTGGTATGCTGCGGCCTGGTAGGAGCAAATTCAACAATCCCGACTTCATAGTGGGAAATGAAAACTTACTGACTGAAAACTTACTGACTGGCAAAAGATGAAAAATAAAGTGAAAATTTTTGTTCTTCCTGCGGATCATGAGAAAATTTTCTTTCAAGAACTCCAAAATCTTCGACCGAATGAAAAAAAAGTAGAAAATTATACCGGGGAGTTTTATCTATTAGTTGTTCGAAATAACCTCCAAGAGATGGAATAAATGACCTTCAACCTCCCATTAGGGATGAAGTTTTTCTATATTGACCATGGACTTTAAGTGAAGATTTTCAACTTGCTTTACGAGTAGAGACTAAATACCAAGAGAGCATCGAGAAGGAGGTTTTACGCCAACTGAAATTTAATGAAGAAAAAAAATATTCTGTAAAGTTTATGTGTTATCGATGCAATGAACTAGGACATCATTCGTTTGAATGTCGAAAAAAGAAGATGGATGTACATTTGACTAAGAAAGAAGAAGAAGTTCTAGAAGATCAAATTCAAGAAATAATCCTCCAAGGTGATGAAGAAGGAGATCCACTTTGAATCAAAGCTCGAGGTCAAACTTCTCCCAACCCCGGGAGAATGATACAGAAAAAAAATTTAATTGTTATTATTATTTTTGAGTTTATCTTAATTTAATTGTTATTATTATTTTTGAGTTTATCTTTTAACTCAACAATAGACGGTGCGCACGGATAGGTGGGCAAAGTTGAGCATAAATTGATGTTGATTAGTTAGTTTAGGAATGTAAATCGAATAAGGTTAAATCTAGTTAGTTTAGAAATGTAACTAGGATAATGTTAAATCTAAATGGAGTTTTATCTTTTCAACAATAGACATGCTTTTAGGCTTGGGATAAAATGTAGGTATAATGATGGTTAAGAGATAATATAGGGATGATCGAGAAAATAGGTTAAGGGAGATAAAATAGGAAAGGCATTTGTTTATCTTCTTCTTTTTTTGTCTATTTAAAGGGAGCTTTTCTTTCATTGTAAAATGGTGAATGAATTAATAAAATTTGGTTTTGTGAGATTATTTTGTGGTGGATTCCCTTGTAGAACTTGAGATATGATTGTTTACAATGAAAATCTGACAGATCTTCTGATGAAGATCTCTAGAATTTTAACATCTTAAACTAAGTAAAAAAATATAAATAAAGTGGTAGAGAAAGTGTGACAGATTGAATTCAGATTTGAGGCCAGATTTGCCCGAAAACGAGCAGATCTACTATCAAATATGTGGCAGAGCCAACATGATTCAGAGCATTAAAATACGATTTTTAAGACAAGTTAACAGATAAAAAATAAATAAAGAAGCAAAACAGTAAAAGGAAAAAGATATAAAGAGGAAAAAATAATGCCAACTCGGGCCGAATGGCTCGTGATTCTCGAGCCTTCAAGGGCTCGCCCGTATCAGAGGCGGTCCTCTTTGCCTCTCTGATTCGGTTGTTGACTAGCAAATATCTGGTGTAAAGGGTTAGATATAAGGTTGTTGTGCCCTAATTCTAGTTTTGATCTAGGGTTTTTTTGCCCTAGGTCTAGGTTTTCTCAGTTTTCGGGGTTAAGACTTCAGGAGGCTAAGGTTTGTATCTTCTCTAGGGTTTTCAATCTAGAGATTTTTCTAAAGCTATCGGTCTTTCTGGGGTCTCAAGGAGAATTTCCTGAGCTTTATAAGGGTTTTGTAATCCAGACGTTGAATATGAATTTTGAGATTTTTTCTAATTTTTTTAGAGTTTTGGGGGTTTTTTTCTAAATTTTTATGAATTTTTTAAGGGTTTTTCCGATTTTTTGTATTTTTTTTGGTAATTTTCCTAATTTCGAGAATTTATAGGGTTTTTTAATCTTTTTTTCTCACTTCTTTTGGGTTATGGTGATGGGGTATTTATAAGATTCAATTTTTTTTAATTTTTTTGGAGTTTTTTTTAACTTTTTGGATTTATCTTGAAGTTTTAGCCTTATATAATGAGGAAAACGTGTTTACTACATCATCAGATGAGTTAAATGCATCATCAGCCCGTGTCTGGGCCTGTCGGGCCCGTTACAGCCCAGCCGCGGCTCGACAATTGGGTGTCACTGGGACTAAATTATCATTTATTATATCGTTTTATCCATAAGTCCGATTCAAGCGATTTTTGGACCGTTGGAAAGCTCTTGGGCTCTTCTTCAAATTGGAATAGGATTTGGGTACTTTTTGAGTAATTAAATTGAGTCTACTAGGGTAATGTGGTCTTAAGGGTTTATAAAACCATAGAATTTGTCAGATTTAAAATGGGGTGTCTATAAGAGTATATTCTCTCAACTTTTCTTTTTTTTATTGTTTTTTCTAGTTTTTATTTCTCCCTGCCTCACCTTGAGTATGGTAAAGTACTAAAAAAAACTCAATGACGACACCATTTTATTTTCTAGCCAAATTGACCAAGTTGATTGTGTTTAATTTACAAATATGTATTATTCCCAATGGACTCAAACTTAATTGTTAGGGATTGCATATAATATTAATTTTTAGGGATTGTTTATAATGAAACAATTTACCATTAATATAAGGAGGTTACAATTACTTATGACCACGCTATGTGAAATCTTATAGCTTGGGAGTGTTACAAAGTTTGAGAAAATTTAATTTGAACTTTGAACTTGGTCAATGGAATAAATGCAACCACTCAATTTTACATCTAATGATCAAGATTAATTGTGACTACCTTGTACAAAAGATAAATGGTATCGTTGTATACTTTTTCTAATTTTTATGCAAAACTACCCCAAACTACCCCACAAAAAGCAACACCCCTTTGGAATTGACCCGATCTGAATCCAAAATCTTTATTTTGGACCCTATTCGGATCCGGGTATAGACCCAAAATTTGGATCCAAAATCCGTATCCAGATCTAAACATCACATCCGAATTAAAATTCGGATTGGATATGAGTGCAGGTAAAATTCGGATCGGATCCAAGTGCAGGTGGATTCGACTCGAATCGAACCCGTTTTTTTTAAATAATAAATTTTTATTTTTAAATAGGATATATATAATCCGGATTCATATCCAATATAGGATTTGGATCTGGATCTGATGTATATTATTAAATATCTGGATCCGGATCTGAATATCCAAGATCCAGTTTGAACCCAGATCCGATGTATACTATTTGGATCCCCATCCGAATCTGGTCGGATCCATCCCCGATCCGACCCATTCTCACCCCTACCTGTGGCACTCCCCCTCCACCACCAACAGCACCAGCACCACTTAACTGGCATTGCTGCCACCACCTTCAGCCACCACCATCACCTCACCAAATCCATTACCACCATCACTCTACGAAGGCCTATCGGCACCACTCCACCACGACATCCACTACTTCACCACCGCCCACCTGCCACCATCACTTTATTGGCTTCTTCACAACTATCCCAATTAACTGGGAGAAGGCTCTGATGATGATGATAATCACAACCATTGCCACGTTATACTGCCATCATCACACTATCAATACCACCACCACGACCATTACAATGCATAAATAACATTTTACAATTTAAATTATAACAACCAAACACCCATGGAGAGCAAATATGATTGAATTTGCAAACTCAAAAAAAAAAAAACCTATTCGGCAAAATTTTACAATGACAATGGTAACTAGGACAATGAAGACTTATTGTGTTAAAAAAATAAGTAAAAAGATAAAAATAAGCATATAAATATAAAACTCTGCCTAGGTTACATTCTTGAAACCAAATCAAAATCGGAAACCTCAAAAAAGGAAAAAAAAAAAATACTTGTTTTATATAATTTCTATTAAATACTCTAGATATCGATAATTTTGTATTAGCGAAACATGTGCTTTACCCTTTATATTAAGGGAAAAATTTCTATACTTCCCCTGCAGCATAGAAGTTCTTTCTTCCCCTTACCATCGAGCCGTCCAATTTTGATCAAGAGAGCCACTCACCAGTTTGATCTTAGGTCCGATGTCTCAAAGTATTTTATTTTTAGTTTTTTTTTTATTATAAAAATTGTATGAATATGAAATTTGGTACGTGCCATTTTCTCATTGAGGCACACCTTTAAAAAATATTAAAAATAATTTTTCGATAAAATATAATAACCAAAATACCCTTGAAACTTTCAGGGGTATTTTGGTTATTTTATTTTATTGAAGTTTGTTTTTATATTTTTCACTAGTGTGAGTTTAATAGAAGAATAGATTTCCAAAATTTGGTGTCAAAATAGTTTATAAAAGAATAATTAAAAATAAAATAGTGTAAAGACGTGACATTGTGATTGGGACAATCTTAGCCCTCCATTCAGAATAGACGGTTGGATAAGGAGAAATATATAAATTTTATGCCGTAGCTTATATTAATACAATCGGGTACTTCTGCGATTAAAGGTAACCTGGTATGTCTCCATTGTCACTAGAAAAAGTCTAACATAATGTTTTTTTTAATGTGAAGCCCTCCAGTGAGAATAACGGGTTAGGTTGATCTAAAGCGTTTAATGGACGGTAGATATCAGCTTTTCGCATAGTTCGTATGATGTGAAGAGCTCACGTAGAAACTTCAAAGTTGAATTTAATATGTATTGTTGGCATGTTTTTGTTGTGGGAAAATAACGCTGCCCCCCTTCTAGAATCAGAGCCTTGAATGTGCATGGGTATCTCAATAATTTGGTCTTGCTGTGACGAACTGAACTAAAGAAATAGTTTATACAAGGTTGCAATATTAAAATGTAGAACTACATATGCGCCTAAAAAATTCATTAGAAAAGGTTGTTTTAATGCTGGAAAACCCTCTAATTGGTCATATAGACAATAAGATGTATGAATATAAAAATAAAATAAAAATTAAGCCCCAGAAATGGTACTTCTTGCAACACATTATTTACACCGTCCATTATCAAGATTTTCACTTATTTATAGATCTACTTGATTTTAACTAATTTTGAAGTTTAAAATTTTATAATTAGATATGAAAATAGATTTTCAGATAATTCTAAGATTTTTTACATCAAATTTACTTGCTATGATAAAAATTAGAGGTGTGCCCTAATTGGATTGTTTAAAGTTACAACCTTATAGAAACTACACCTTGAACTAAATAACATAAATACTTCTACTTGTTCAGGGTTAAAAATATAAATAAATTTTTCCAATGACAAAAAGAGATTTTTGGGTTCCTACCCCTAATTGAGTGGGGCAAAGTTGCAATTTTACTCGAGGCACTTAATTTGAAAAAAATTGATAATATTACTCGACCGTGAACCTTGTTGAGTGGAGCAGAGTTGCAATTTTGCTCGAGACACTTAATTCGAACAAAATAATAATATTACTCAGCCGCGAACTTGAAACAAGTAGTTAAAAAAAAATAAAAATAAAAAAAATAAATAAATGGTGAGCTTCAGACTCTTGAACTTGAACAAGCCAGGTACAAATGTCATTTTGCTTGAGCCATGTAATTCAACCAAAATGACTATTACTACACTCGCTCAGGTTAGGAACACGGAACACACATATATGATAGAGAGAAAAAGAGATTTGTTTTTAAGTATGAGCTAGTTGGGGTGGCAATGGATCCGGATCCGACAGGGGAGCTGCCAGGTATACTCGACATGAGTCGGGTATGGGTCTAGCATTTGGATCCGGCAGGTCAAGTCTGGAAATACTATACAGGTCCGGATCTTGCTCCAGCTTGATCCAACCGGTACCCGTAAAGTGTTAGAGATAAAATACTCTACTTTAAGCCCTATTCATTTGGGTGTATTAAGGATCGTAAATATAATTATCACTAATAGACATATTTAGCTATTAAATGACAAATCACACGGCTTTAAATCTAATAGCAGGCGATTGTGATCTTGTTACTATCATACAGGTATATGATGGTAGAAAAAACGTACAAAAAAAGAAAAGAAAAAAAAAAGCGCATATTGAGGTGACAATGGACCCAAGACCCGATGGAGTAGACCCGAGACCCAACGAGTATAGGTATAGGTCCAATTTTTGGACCCGACAGGGTTTGGGTCTAAAACCTAGACCCCAATCTATTCAAGTCTGGATCTAGATCCGAGTCCAGCCGGACCCGACCCATACCTGACCCTTTGCCACCCCTAACAACTAGGGGTGCACTCTTGTCGTTTGGCTCATTCCATATCGACTGGATCCAAATGATGCAAATACCTCTTATGGTTTATGTTTAGGAAGCTAGAACAAGAGTTTTTTATATGAAGAGTATATATTCTTAACCCTGAACAAGCAATAAGGGTGTTCATGTCTTTTGGCTTAGGCCATTGAAGCAAGGCTAAATTATTAAAATAGCCTAAGGTAACTTTGGTATTTTTAAATAATACTTTTGAGAAGGTAGCCAAGTAAAATGAATATTACAAGGCAACTACTTTATTGCTAAAATTGTTAATTTGATCATCCTAATGGTTTTTTAAGGTGTTTTTTTTCCTTTTGTTGCTTTGGTGCGTTTATATAAATTCGTACTTTAGAAAAAAAAACTAGCTAATCAAACAATTCGAAGGAGTTACTTACGAACAATGAAACTATTTTTTTTCTTTTTTTGGTTTTTTGCATAGTCGTTTTGGTGTAATTCTACTGATAAGGAGGTCACATAAACCCATGCGGACTGGGGCTGGTTGGCCCGACGCTTAAAAATTAGGGCTTGGGCCACAAAACGTGGCCCTAGGGCTAGGGCACCATGCTCTTGAGGATCGGGCCAGGCCTAGCCCAAGCCATGGCTGTGACATGGTTGGCCCCGTTCAGCCTAGCCCAACTCTTTTTTTTCTTTTTATTTTTTATTTTTTAAACTTTATTTGACCCAATCTTGGCTGAGCCTGGGCCACCCTATAGGGACAAGGGTCAGGCCAAGGTTAGGGCTTGGTCAGGCCAAGGCCAAGGCTAGCCTAGGCCGTTGCAAACCTTGGTAAGAACAGGAGCAGACAAGCACGACAGATAGACACTCCTGAAGGGACTGAGGAATGGGCTGAGGACAAAAATAGCCTTCTTCCTAAAAGTTGGTTTGTCCAAACATAACCCAAAATAAAAACTTTGAGATGAAAAAGCGTACTTATCATAAGAGATTAAATATATTACTATCACTTCCAGGTATTAAATATCAAATTAGATGGCTTAGGGTATGACACAGAGTTTAAGAATTTTTGCACCTTAAGTCTAGTCAATGACACACATACAACCATCTGAATTATAACATGATATATAAGAGTAATTGTGATGTCATTGTACAAAAAGCAAATGATCTATTTATATATTTTTCCTAAAACAAATGCTGGGATATGAACAATACATGAAGATGCAACATCTCCATCCGTTTCAAGTGCGATACGTCGAAATTCAATGGAATTACCGGTTCAATCGGCAAGACATACCCAGTTGAATACGTATCTTAGAAGGTAAAAATCCAAAAAATAATTGGTTTATTATTTCATATATTCTTACAAGGCTTCACATACAATGAATTCCTCAACCTCCCTTTCAAACATCTAACAGCCGTATGATATTCCTACCCTAGATAAGGTTGAAGTCGCCATCATAAATGTACAGTGGTGTTCAATAGCAAAAACCAAAACAAATCATTCCACACGAGAAAACAAGACAGAGACTTTTGGAGGATGAGAATTCTTATATTGTTGTAGTGTTTCTTTAGTGGTTCATTCTTGTTACCTTGGGAAACAAGCTGGCCCGGCTTCAAATACTAAATTATTAAAGGGATTGTATACAATGAGGTCATTACCTAATGTACAAAGCGGTCACAATTGCATATAATCATCCGATATGAATTTTGATTGTTTGAGTGTGTCACAAGAGTTCGAAAAATTTTCTTTTGGTCTATGTGTTTAATCAATTGAATAAATGCAATCACACAGTTTCACATCCAAAAGGTTAAGATTAATAGTGACCACCCTATACAAAAGATAAATAGTCTCATTTTATACTTTTTCATTACGAAATAATACCTCGTTCAAAATGCTCATCTTAGAACTTCTTCTTTTTTTTCACTTGTTTGTTTTCACTGTCTCTCTTTTTCTGGTCCGTTATTAACTTAAAGTTTGTATAGAGCCGAGGCTCTAAACAATCAAATTAGCGCCACCTTCAAATAGTGTCGAGAAAAGTGGTGTCAATATTGAAAATCTTTGCTGAAAAATGAGTTTTACCTTTGTCACAAAAAAAAAAAAATAGAAATCTTTGTGATATTCTTAAAATATATTTCCACAATTATTTATAAAGTTTAAATCTTAAAAAATAGCGTAAATCGTTGACGGTCCAAAAAATGCATTACAAAATATCCTATTTCCAAAACTTGAAATCCATTTTTTTCATGGCATATATATTGATGTCGAGATGATCAATTTGAGGATGTTTGGACATCAAAACAACACCTTTTAGTGAAATTTTTGAGATAGACTCTAATTTGATTGTTTAGAGCCTCGGCTCTATATAAACTTTTCCCTATCTTAAAACATGTGATGTGCTCTAAGGCTCTTTATTTGTATTTTTCATCTCAATGTTACCATTAGGTTGGCATCAAACTTGTGAGGGATCTGATTCAGTCAAATTGACTCAATATAATGAGTTAGATTTAATTTTTAAAGTTTTAAAAAATTAAAACTAATAGCCAAAATTGGTTGGTTCGCACATTAATTTTGACTAATTCCAACGAAACTAAAATTTTTATTTTGGACTGGATCGACATGATCCTATTTCTATAGTAGTTTACAGATTTATATTTTTATTTGACAAAATTTTTTACCCATTATACCATCGAAAGGCGCGTGTTTTTTTTAGAGAGAGAGAGAGAGAGAGAGAAAAATAAAACTTTGAGCAAACATTTCACGCGTTTAGTAAGGTCTGTTGTGCTCTCATCGTAAACTGGTTTTTAGTTTCCTGTGAACTAAGGCCATGGTCAATATGACCCCACTTCCTCTGTAGAACGATAATTACTTGCCACACATGTTGCATTTTTGTGGAGGTGGGCTCAACAACCCTTAAACAAAAGCCCTTTGTGTTGCTCACCATACTTAAAAAGAGACTCATCAATCGCTTTCTTGAACCATAATGTTTGGACACCACCGATACCACAATATCTTGTAACTTGCAAGTGCTGGGCACAAAAATCACATTTCATGTGGCATGTTAAGTTTACCAAAGCCACGGGCTCAGGTGTCATATTGGTTTTAAATGCTGTTTAAAACCTTTAATTGAGCACCGATTAAGGGTAAATTAGTTAAGTGGATGCTTGAGTCAGCAGATGAGAATCAGGAGTCAGTGATAAATTAATTCGGTGGATTCTCAAGTCAGCAAGTAAGAATCAGGAATCGGTGAACAAAGTGTCTTAAACTCTTAATACAGTGAACCACTGGTTTTGAACAACTCAAGTAATTCGCTATATTGAAACTACCAAAATCCCAAAGTCGTTTAAAAGAACAATTATGAGTGGGCTCGTCGATTTTTTGACACCTGATTTGAACAAATCACTCCATAAGACATAAAGATAGTTTTGGTAGCCGTCTTTGTAGAAAAGTGTAGAAAAAACAAGGCAGAGACAAGATAAAGCATGAGGGTCCATTTAATGAAAACAAAGGAAAACAAATAAGAGAGAAGAGTCTTATCTCTTGGCTTTGAGGGGGCAAGTGGAGCCGTGTTTTATACGTGCACATCCTCACTCCACGTTTCATTATAGAAAAAAGTTTATATGCATCTCATGTCAAAGATAAGGGAGATCTCACCGTTCATCATGGGGATTGAGCAGTGGATGTGCGGGTGGTATATCATAAACCACTTGTCACCAACAAACGATGCACTTGTACGCGAATGATGAAGCGGGCATCAATCATCACATTTTACACGTGCCATGAGCATAGATCTATTTTATTTTATTTGGGTGATAAGAAAACAAAGTTTCGAAGAACCCTGTATTTGACCAACAGAGATTAGGTAGAGTAGTCCTATCCCATTTGGACGGTCTGGATTGTCTGTCTCACATCATCTCAATTCTGAAGCGTTCATCAAGGTAAAAACGATTAGCCCAACCTTATCGTATGGTGGGTCCTAGGGCTAATCTATCCGCATGTGCTACATGTTAAGTCACTATCAATAAATGTATTAAACGTAGGCACAAAGTTACTACTTTTATCTTTTATCACTATCCCTAAATGTATTAAAAGAAGTTTACATAAGTGATCAAATTAAGGCGCACCTCTAAATTTTTTTATAAATATAAATTTTTTTTAGATTGGCTTGAAAGTCCATTTTTATATCTAATAATCAAATTTAAAATTTTAAGAATTGTTCAAATCAAGTAGATCTATAAACACATTAAAATCTTGAAAATGAACGATTTAGATAATGTATTACAAGATGGACTCCAAATCTTTTTTCCTTTTCATACTCATACATCTTGACGTTGCGATAATCAATTAAAAGGTTCTCCAACACCCAAACAATATTTAATGATGGATTTTTGAGTTACACATTTAAATCTTATATTATCGAAACTTTAAGCCTTTATTGGTTTCGGGCATGCAGGGGCGTTATCTCAAGATGATGTTTGCCCCCCTTCGATACTGTATTTAATGTGTAGAATAAGGGCAATTCATCATCAGGATATAAGAAAAAGAAAAAGAAAAAGTCTCTTTAATGTTCATAAGTTCTATGCACTGGAGCTTTGAACTCGCACACTAGACACCGGAGGCTTGATATTTTCGAATGAGAAAGAGAGAAAAATAGTAGAGAAAGAGAGATTAGCCCACTGGTTTCACTCCCTGGAACTGTATAGAAAGATGTGTGGTGGAGAGGCTCAAAAATATGTTATTAGTGTCTAACTCGTATGGGTAAGAGGGTTCATATTATAGAGCAAAAAGAGGCTGCCAATTTAGTGTAGTTGTGGTTACATGCACTACCAACGGCTACAAGTTACATACACTTGCTCAATTTAGTGCAGCGGTGGAGTTATATGCATCACCAAACAGCTACAAGTTACATGCATTTGATGGCTGCTGTTAGTAGCTTCCATTTCATTAACGGCTAGATGACCATTGGATGTCCCACACTAGTTATCTAAAAACTCAAAATATCTTTTACCTTCTTTTAATCCTAACATGAATCCCAAAATTCCATGAAAGTTTTCTCTTAAATTTAAAAGTCGTAAGAATCTTTCTCAATAGTTTTTTCACCTAGGGAGTAGATATATAATGCGCTCATATTAGATAATACACTCGTGAGACTAGTCTCCATATAATTTTTAAGGCACACCTTAAAAAATTATTAGAAGGGGTTTTCGATGTCAAAAAACCCTCAAATCGATTATCTCAGCCTCGAGATATATAGACGTGAAAAAAAATAGATTTCAAGTATGAGAAAATAGTGCATCTTGTAATGTATTATCTGGGTTCACTATTTTTCAAGTGTTTATAAATTTGCTCGAACTACACCATTTTCAAGCTTTTTAATATTTTATAATTAGAAGTGAATAATTTTTCAAGTCATCACAAATATTTTTAATATTTTTTTTTTTGAAACGGAATTTTTTTTTTGAAACGGCTACTAAAAGTCATCTTTTAACAATATTTAGATGTACACCTTGGTTGTTGTTTAGGGTCTTAACCACATGCAAAACCACACCTAATATTTTATACACCACCTTAACATTCAGTTTAGAAACCAATTATTAATAAAACAACCTTCCTTTAGAAAGTGAAATACTTTGAGAGCCCCAACTTTGCAACGTGCAATGCAACAAAAAATACTTGGAGTCTGACAATGATAAAAACAAAAGGAAAAGAAAAACAACGTGGCTTTTGACGATATATTCCCATATGAGCCGCCCTAAGCGCCAATCAGTAGGCGACTACAAATCACAATTAGAATCAAATTTAATTCATGAGAACAAGGCAATGCCCCTAATGTTTGATTCTCAGAAAGGGTGGAAACGGGCCGGCCCGACCTGTTCTTTTAGGGCTGGCCCAAGTTTAGCTGGGATGAGCCGAAAACAAATAAATAAATAATAGAAGAAAAAAATAAGCCAGGCCCGGGCCAGATGAAATCGAGCCAAGCCTTGACCTTACCTGGGCCCTCAGGCTACATTTGGTGTTCTAACACTTACTTATTCAAGGCCCACCCGCCCCGGTGAGAATCTCTCTCTTGATCATTGTAGAACTTACCTATGAATTCATCTTTTATGAGCCGTCATATAACAGCCAAATTCCTCTCAATCATTAACAGAAATTATATGCATATTGTCTCTTAGTGATCTAGAATCCAAAGTCGCCAAGTAGGGTCCTCAAAGGATTCGGATCGTAAGATTGAGATTTTAAAATGTAGAATTAAGGTGCATCTCTAAATTTTTTAGAAAAAGGTTGTTTTGATCAACTATATATATATATATACAAAAAAGAAGGAGATTTTTAATTCTAAAAATAATACATCTTACTTCACATTATCTAGATTGTCTAATTTTAAAATTTTCATGCATTTATAGATCCGCTTGATTGAACTATTTTTAGAATTTAAAATTTTATAATTAGAAATAAAAATAAATTCTATCACAATTCTAAAGTTATCAATATCAAAATTGCATCTCATGATAAAGTTTGAAGGTGCACCTTATTGTTTAAAGTTGCAACCTTATATAAACCACACCCATTTAACTTACACATGAAACTAATTCTATCTATGTTTTTTTGTTTAGAATATCTAAAATCATTAGAAATATCTAATTTTTAAAATTTATTGTATGATCACCGATCCATCGATCTAAATTGATGAAAGGGCAATATACCCACTTTCTTGAAACTTGCATTAGAAATTTAAATGGGTGAAATTAAAAATAGTAAATTTACCCATCCCAACAAAGGTTTCAACACACATCTTTCATCTTTTTTAAAGGGGGTTCAAAATTTTAAAAAGGGAAAAGTTTATATAAGGTTGCATCTTAAAATGTAGAATCACATATGCACCTTGAATAAACCCTCTATTCATACATCTCGACATTAAGATGTATGAATATGAAATAGTGCATATTGCAATACATTATTTAGATTATATATTTTCAAGATTTTCATATATTTATAGATTTACTTGATTTTAATTATTTTTTAAATTTAAATTTTTTTAATTAGATATAAAAATAGATTTTAAAATAATATTAATAATTTTTAATAATAAAATTACATGATAAAATTTTAAAATACGCCTTAATTGGATTGTTTAGGGTTGCTTCGTGGTAGAAACTGCACAATTTTAAAAAACAAAAAAAGCTATGATGGAGTATGGAGGTGATCCAAAGCGCATTTAAATATTTTTAAAGTGAAGGAGGACACATTCAGGTAACAGTAAATCTCGCCGTACACGTAATGAAATTCCGCGTATAATTACAAAGTGGACGCTTTCTAATTCGATTGCCTATCGTCGGTTCGGTTTTTCGGTGGATTGACTATCAATACCCCTGCTTTCTAATGAATACCTTACTATGACCTTGGGTACTCATCTATGAATGACTAAGAAGTTCAAATATTTTATGCTGCCTCGGGGGAATATTTTTTCATGGAAAAAGTTTATCTAGAGCCGAGGTTCTAAACAATCAAATTAGATCCCACCTCAAAATTTTTATTGGAAGATATTATTTTGATGCTCAAATTGATCATCTAGACATCAAGATGCATAGATATGAGAACAAGAAAAAAAAGATTTCAAGTTTTGTAAATAGTGAATTTTATAATGTATTTTTGGACCTCAAAAATGGTGTAGAAAATAGTTTGTAAGATGCACTATTTATGATACTCAAAATCTTTTTATTTTTCATAATTATACATTCCGATGTCGTGATGATCAATCACATAGTTTTTCAACATTCAAATAACCTATTTCGATGGATTTTTTAGGGCCATCGGTAGTTCTACATTTTAAGGTTGCAACCTTGTATAAACTTTTTCCTTTTTCGTTTACTCCATCCCTCGTTTTAAAACCGGATCAAGAATTATCAAACTATTAACGTAATTGTTTCTAAAGGTGAGGTTTGCACTTAAACAATCAAGGTAAGGCGCACCTCCAAATTTTGTCATAGGATGTAATTTTAATGCCGAATATTTTTAGAATTGCTTGAGAATCTATTTTTATTTTTAATTATAAAATTTTAAATTAAAAAAATAGTTCAAATCAATAATATTTATAAATGTATGAGAATCTTGAAAATGGACGGTCTAGATAATGTGTTGCAAGATGTACTATTTTTTAGATTTAATTTTGTATTTATTTTTATATCCATACATTTCGATTTCGAGATGATTGATTAGATCGTTTTCCAATAAATAGAAGTTGTCAACTTTTTATAAACTTTTTCTTATTTCAAAGCATGCATATGTTTAAGAAAATAATATTCCAATATTTAATAAGATACCATCAAATTTTTTAGACTTGGATCTAAGTCTTGAAAAGATAGAACATAATAGCATTGATTCTTGTAACCGACTCAATAGTTAAGAAAAGACTCTAATAATGATAACGAGATCTAAGTTTTTAAAAACTTCTTAATCAAAAATTTATCCTAAAATTTCAAGCAAAAAATCCTCATATCATTCGCTCGATAAAATATACAATATACTCTCGCGGAAACATAACATAACATAACCAAGTAGGAAAGAGACGGAAAATACAGGCGAACTAGCAAGTGGCATTTTCGTTAATTTATAAGCAAAATGGCATTCTGGATAAAGCTAGACGAAGGGACATTGTAGTAATTTAAGATGGGTACCAATTTAATAAAGTTTTTTGGTACATACCAGCTGTATGCATTTGACAGTTTGGCACGATTTCTGCACCGCTGGTGTCTCTATCTCTCTCTAAAACCCTCACCTACCTTCCCGGCACCTTCCCCCCTCTCCACTTTCTCTCTCTATAAAACCCGTAGTTTTCATCTTCGCCAACCTTCCCATTTTCTTCATCGTTGTCCCTTTCCATAAGGTTTCCTCTATCTAGAAGCCCGGTCTACTGTTTTCCTCCCTCATCAGGCTTAGTTTCTCTTTCTTCATCTTTCTTGTTGATTTTCAGTATTTTCGTGTGATTTATTGCGTGGGTTTGTGGTGGATCTCGAGTCTCTTCATCTCAGCTTCTCATTGATTAATTTATCAGTTTTTTTTCTTCTTTTTTTTTGAGATCTGTTTGGTGGGTTCTTCGAAGAGAGAGATTCTTAAGTTCTCTCTCATTCTTTTTCTTTGATTATCTTGTTTGGTTCTGATTTATTTTGTGGTGGGTTTTCATTTACTCTCGAAGAAAACCCAAGTTCGTTATCTTGTTATTTTGGTGATATTTCCCATTCTTGTTAGGAAATCAGGGTTATCAGATCCAGATCTGATTGTTTCTGTGATATTGATTTCGAGTCATTGGTGTTTTGCTAGATCCAGATTTCCTTTTGTGATTATTCTCATTCGCTTGATTCGTCGATAGGGTTTTCTCATGTTTTTTATGGTCTTGAGCTTGGTTTCCATTGCAGAGCAGTTCTCTTGATGAACCTTAAACAACACTTGAGCTAACTATAACTCTAGACCGTATGGTATTCTCAACCCTTGAAAGTTTACTCCACCAGGTCCAGTCATTCTCTGTTGTCTTCCTCTATTGGTTTCATGAGTTTTCATGAAGATCAGTACCTGTATTTGATTACTTTTTCCATTTGATTCTCTCATAAAATATTGACTTTCTTATTCTCTAAGAATCACTCTTGACAGGCAAATAAACCCATATTTTTCTCTCTGAAACCCAATTTTTCTCTGTTCCACAACACCCCAAGATTCCAATTTTGATAAAGGAAAACAATACCCAAGTATTCATTAGCGGTAAATAAATGGCATCTCAACCATTTGTGTTCAAGGCCACCGCAAATTCCCCTAGTGGTCCCTCTGGTGCTGAAGAGGACCATCAAATTGTTGATAAAAGAAAACAAAAGAGGATGTTATCGAACAGGGAGTCGGCAAGACGATCGAGAATGAGGAAACAGAAGCATTTGGATGATCTCATTAACCAAATGGCCCATATTAGAAATGAAAACAGTCAGATTTTAACCAGGGTTGATCTCACTACACAGCATTATATCAAAATTGAGACTGAGAACCATGCTTTAAGAGATGAGGTTTTGGCGTTGACGCAAAAGCTTCAATCTTTGAACTCGGTGCTTCATTTCATGGAGGAGATGAGTGGGTTGGTCATGGATATCCCTGAAATTCCAGACCCACTTCTTAAACCATGGCAGCTCCCATGTCCTTCGCAACCCATCATGGCTTCTGCTGATATGTTTCAGTATTGAGTGTTATGAGCTCCATGACCTTAGCTTCTTTCTCTTTCTGTTTCCGCGTCTTCAGTTTAGATATCTCTTTGGTTCTATAAGTGGCTGTGGATGTGTTTAGAGTTTTATCTGTAAATGAAACTGTTGAGAGTTGTTAATGGTGGCTAAGAATTGGGTTTTGTGTTCCAGTCCTGGTTGTGTAAGAGGGATTTTCAATCCAAATGTATTGCAAACATATTTAACCTTATGTTTTTTGAGTACGCAAGTTTCTTCTATTTTTTTTATGGCCATTTTTTGTGGTAATATTAGTATGCAATTTAGTTTTCTCATTATCTGTGTGCCGGTTTTTTGGGTGGTGCATGATGCGATATTTTTATATCAGTTTGTTTGGTATATGATTTTATATTTGCATGCCTAAGTCGAAAGTGAAGAAATGTAATTAAAAACTAAGAAATGTGATGTAATGGATGCATTCAATCAAACGATTGAACTAGTTTTATCATGGTTTTTGTCTGATCTTTATTGAATGCAACTCTTTACTGAATTCCTCTCAATACATTGTCCTGGTTATTCACCATTAAGGTGTAAATTTTTTTTTCCTGAGGCTTGGTTTGATCACCAATCGTTTTTTAGTATTGGAAATATTACATTTTAATTTAATTATATTTCATTTTTTATAAGGGTGTGATTGTATTATAGAGCCAAGGCTCTAGACAATCAGATTACCTTCAAATACCTTCAGAGAAATGTGGTTTCAATAGTGTCGAGAAATGTGGTTAAAATGGTTTCAATACTGGAAAATCTTCGTCCTAAAATATATTTTCAAATCTCTAATTATAAAATTTAAAATTTAGAATTTAAAAAATAAGTGTAGGTTGGGCGGACTATGAAAATTTTAAAATCCAACAATGCATTATAAGATGCACTATTTTCAAAATTTGAAATCACTATTTTTAAAACTTGAAATCTATTTTTTACTCATGTCTATGTATTATAAAATGCACTATTTTCAATACTTGAAATCACTATTTTCAAAACTTGATATCAATTTTTTACTCATGTCCATGCATCTTGCATCTTGATGTTTATGTATCTTGAGGTCGAGATGTATCTTGATGTTTCATGTATCTTGAGGTCGAGATGTATCGTGATGTTTCATGTATCATGTATCTTGAGGTCGAGATGTATCTTGATGTTCATGTATCTTGAGGTCGAGATGTATCTTGATGTTCATATATTTTGAGGTCGAGATAACCGATTTGAAGATATTTGGACATTAAAACCTCTTTTAGTGAAATTTTTGAGGTACGCTTTAAATTGATTGTTTAGGGCTTCAGACTTGTATAAATTTTTTCCACAATTTTATATTTGCACTGCCTTGGTAGATAGCTGCAGAAATGTAATGAGAAATGAAGAAAATGCGATGTAATCGATGCATGCAATCAAAAATTGGATTATGAGATTATATACAATGATATCATTTACTTTTAATACAAAGTGGTCATAATTACCCCCAATAATCCAATGTGAAGTTTGATTGCTTGGATGTGTCACAAAATTCGAAACAATTTTTTTTAAAATTTGAACTTCGTCAATAGAATAATTATAGCCATCCAATGGTCAAGATTGAATAGTCTCGTTCTATACTTTCCCCTAATTTTATCATGGTTTTTATCTGATCCTCATTGAATGCAGCTCTTTATTGAATTCCTCTCGATACATTGTCCTGGTCATTCGTCATCAAGGTGTAATTTTTTTTTTCTAAGGCTTGTTTTGATCACCCCTGGTTTTCTTCGTTTTTAAGTTTTGAAATAGTACATTTTGATTTAATTATATTCCATTTTTGATAATCTGTTGGCCGAGTTTATACTGAATATTTATTGGTCTCTTATTCGGGTCGATCAAACAATCGATTGAGTCGGCGGCTTGGCTGACTCTTCCAAAGCAAAAAGGAGAGAAGCAAAAATAAAAAAATGTAAACAAAATTTAAAGAGTTTAAAATGCCTAACCAAGGCCAAGAAACTTGAAAGGCATCCCCGAAGTATTGGTTTTCAATCAATGGAACTTGTTTTTAATGGTTTTATACTCCACTTGGTCCAGGTGGACTCGCACAAGTTGGCTTGTAGGTCTTTTCTCATTGCTTACTTAAAATAGGATCGGTGTTATAAATCCGTATTAGTGGGGTGGATTGTTGGCTCAGTGATCTAGATTGATTGGAATTGGATTAATCTTTTTAAAATAAATAAAATAAAAGGTGGGGATTTAGTTGGGACTAAAGAAAATATTAGATAAGTTTTTTAAAAAAATTTATATAAAGGATTTCAAGGGGACCCATACTATCCTGAAACTGTTTGGTCCCAATCGAATGCCATCCTGATCGGTGATCAAGCTAAAAAATTAGAGGGTTTTAAAATATTAAACAAGATTAAGTGAGATGGGGTCAATTTGGTATAAGAGTTTTAAGCATAATGATTTATTCTCATTTAACAACCGAGTAGTTTTTATATTGTTTTATTATCATAAATATAGTATTAAATAAAGAAAACGCAAGGGTTTTAAGTGGCATTAAAGGATGGTGCTTAGCTTTTTAGAGTGCGAGATACAAATAGATACAAATACACTGTCTTTAGTAAATGGTCACTCTAATAAACTATAAATATGTGTGTACATGCCACTTGGAAATTGGTTCCATTACACTTGCCTTTGTTTTTTTTCTCACTAATAATGAGTTCAAATAAGATTAAGAAGTTGCCTAGGTTCATTCTTATGCCAAAGCATATGCCTTTGGCTTTGGGGAATAACACAAAAATGGCGAATGAGACTCTTAATGGAGTTGAGGATTTTATAACTAAACTTTTGGCTTATTTTAATATTTTTCTTGACCTAACATAATGTGCATTATTGCTCAAAGCCGTCAGCCCAGTCGTCATTCAAATAGACTACAAATTTCAAATTTGTATTTTTAGGATGATCCAAAGCTTGTAATTATGATGGGTATGGTTCTTCCTATGCCACAACATTGGTTTTGTTGATTTTTTTAATGTGGCCAAAAGTGCGGGAGTATGATATTCATTTACTCCCTGAGACAAAACCTATGTTGTGGATACCTTTAGACCTCAAATTTTTGTGTAATCTCTTTAACCCATAGATTAATTTCAGTTGAAAAAGAAATCTGAAATAAACTCTGTGTACCTTAAAAAAATTTAATGCCTCAAGATTGAATAGAGACTGTTCAAATTTTGAAGGGCTAGATCTAAATATCACATAACTCAAAATTCAAATTTTTTATTTTGAAATAATCATCTAGTATTTCTTATGTGGTTGTCAAAATTTTTTGCCAAAAAAATCTTCCTAAATAGGTGTTTGTTTTGGGTGAGGGAGTAGATCTAGAGTTTGCACCACGGGAGCACAGTATACATGCTCGTCTTTGTAAATGTAAAACAAATGGTGCGTATGTGCTTCGAATAAAAAAGGTTGCTTTGTAACTGGTCACGTAAAGCAAATAGTAAGTGTTAAATATTGGTTGCTTGTTATTACCCCTTTTGGTTTTGGTAGGTGCTAGTGTCCGATTTGGTGTTAGTCAAAATTAATCCATCCATATTTTTTTTGAAAGATGTGAGAGTATTAGAGTAAAAAAAATGTTGCTTCGATGTCTATAATTTTATAATAGCTTAAAATTCATTTTCACCCCTAATAAAACTTGAATTGTAAATATGGTGCATATCAAGCAAATCTATGAACTCTTGAAAATCTTAATAATAGGCTGTCTAGATAACTTGTTACAAGATGTACTATTTTTAAAACTTGAAATATTTGTTTTTTTTTTTTTCATAACTATATATATTGAGATGATTAATTTGAGGGTTTTCTAACATTAAAACACTTATTTTTAACGGATTTTTTAAGTGAATTGTTTTCGCACAATATAAGGTAGACACTTTATATGATTTTTTCCATTTAAAAAAATAAGGGTTCAAGGAAGACATACAACATGATTTTAATAATCAACCCTTTAGGGTCATGGAAAGGGATCTCCATATCTCCAAGGGTGATACATTGATCTCGTAAAGAGGCGGTGTTCACACGAGATTTTGGGTTTGATTGCCTCTTTTAGATAAGCAAAGACTCTTCTTAATTGCTCTCATTTTCTCTCTTGGTAATAGCGTAATCGTGGGAAAGATTGGTTGGGGGAGCCGGTTTCGAAAAGAAGATTGATGATACTTTTGTAGATGGTTAAAGGGAGGCGCACCATATGTAACCAAAATCTATAATAATCATTGATATTGTAATTTTTTTACTTGCTAAGCATGTGGACTCTATCTTTTTGGGGTGAGCCATGTACATCTTTGAGTAATTGTAGTGTGATTTTTATGTTTATTTTATTTCTCGTGTTTGTTGTCTTCACCTACTTCACATCCAACCAACCATATATGTAATCTTGGATGAGACCCCGATATTGGAAGTTTCTAATTCTGCAAGTGAGGGATTTTCGGGGACTATTTCCATGTGTATAGGATAAACTTTCTTCATATTAAATAACGTTCTTACATTTGGAGTGCAAGGAATACTATTACATTGACTTGCCCTATACTTCAGGGTTAGCCTCTTTTAAAGGTAGACATCTTTTGGCCTCTTTTAAGTTTTGTGCAGCATAGTTCTCTTCTTCGCGATTGAAATAAAATAAAATTTTGATTTCGCCTAGATGAAAAGAAGAAAATGAGTCTACTATTTTTTATGTATGTCATCTGATTGGTACATGGTGCATCTAGGCCTTTAAAAACCCCAAACATCTTAAATCAATCTTTAATATTCTTAAGTTAAAGATATTCATATTTGAGTGAAAATAATCATTCTAACAATGCATTTTGGAGCTCAGTACATACTATAGCTATATGCTTGTACATGTGATAGTTTTTTTTTTTTTGTTAGAACTAATGCATTAAAACCTGGATGAGTCGTGTGAACTGGCCATTCGGGAAATTTGTTTAGACATTGAATCCCCAATCAAGATCGGCAATCTGGCGAAGAGAATTGACTAATAAATAAGGGACTTGTCTAAAAAGATACCATTTATCTTTTGTACAATAAGATCATAACAATTCCATCTCATTAGATGTCAAATTGATTTTTTTGGAACTTTGGGTCTATTCAATGACACTCTTACAATCACTCATTCTGAACTTTAAGGGATAAGAGTGATTTTGACCTATTTGTACAAAAGATAAATGTTTGTAGACAATCCTAATAAAAAATAAATATATTTAAAATAAAATTAATGTGAAAAATAAAAAGAATAAAAAATATGGGAACAAGGCAATCTGGCCAAGCTAAATTGTTGATTCCTTAATAGAACTAGCGGGTTTTGTGAGAGAACTTACTGGTTTTTTGGGGAACTAGTCGATTCCCACCGATTGTCGATTGGGACAGGCTAATTCCCATCCAGATTAGATGTTTTTCAACATTAGTTAGAATGCATTAGAATTCAAAAAGCTTACATTAGGAAGAACTTAGGTGTGGCTCAAATAGGCGATAAGATGAGAGAAAACAGATTTAGATCAATGCAGATCTAGCACAACATCTGTTAAGAGGTATGAGTAGTTCAAGTGGAAGGATAAAAAAAGACAAAAGATAGGGTCAAAAGGATATGGTTAGAAGTAGTAAGAAAATATATCGGGATTTATAACAACACTAAGGGTATGGTACTTGATAGAGAAGGACGACGGACTAGAATTCGTATAGCCAATCCTAAATAGTTGGGAAAAGGCCCTCATGATGATGATGATGATAATGGCTAGAATGCATTAAACATGTAGTGATGCTTGTTTACTAAGGCCATTCATACAAGAAGGTCATAATCACTCCTAAACATCGCAGTAGAATCTAACCGCCTAGGGTGTGTAATAGAATTCGAGAAAAATTCTTTTGGAATTTGAGCTTAGTCGATGACATACCCTAGTCAATGACATACCCTGAGTCATTCAATTTTGCATCTAATAGCTAGAGATGGTTGTGCCCTCGTGTCAAAAATAAATAATTTTCATATACTTTCCTTTTTAACACCACACGAAAACCACATTGTAATCGATAGTTTACCGAATACTATTTTATTTTTTTGGTCTTTGAAAGAAGGATATTTCGAATTCATGTCTTAAAAGCCACATTATATTAGTGTTACAACTTGTAAACAAAAGTACCGTCTGGATGGTGCCGACACGATTGGATTGATACATTCTTAATATTCATAAACCAGTAGTCCATTTTTATGAGCTCACTTATGGGTTCTTTGGAGCATACTGCATCCATGATCCACATGGAGTCCCCACTGTACCACCAATATTGAGATATGGAGACACATGTACGTGGGGTCCTAGCTTAAGCTTCCTGCTTATGGGCGGCCATAACATGAAATTTTTGGATTTTGAAACTCTATATTTTTCTTTGGCAGACAAAAACGCCACGAAAACTTTCAAGTTTTCAAAATCAAAAGTTTTTTCATCAACAAAAAAACTTTAAATTTTCAAAATCAAAAGTATTTATGGCCTCAAAGGCACTTAAGTTAGGGGTCAAAATTTGTTAAACTTTGAATCTGAACTTTGGATCTTTAAAATCTAAAGTATAGGCAATCCCTTCATTTTAAAAAAAAGAAAAAGAAAAAAAATAGGTATATATGTAATGATATAAATTTGTTTAAATAACGGTACTTTAAAAGGATATGCAGTTTATACACAAATTACTCTCTTGAAAATTTGTCTTTGACCTGTCATGCTGTTGCCCCGAGTGAAGTGAAATTCTTATATATAGCACCACAAAGGAATAGTTAAAAGGAAAAAGATTATATAGGATTACAACTTTATATTATTGAAATAAGGAACCTAAAAAATCCTATAGAAGAGAGTATTTTGATGTTGGAGAACCATCTAATGGATCATCTCAATATCGAGATATATGGACATGAAAGAAAAAAAGAATTCCAAATCCAAAAACCAAAATATAGTACATCTTGTAATAAATTATCTAGACGGTCTATTTTCAAGATTTTTCAAAGTGTTTATCAATATGCTTAAAGTGTACCATTTTTATAAGGGAAAGGTTTCTATACTTCCTCTACAGTATAGAAGTTCTATCAACCCCCTACCATCCAGCCGTCCAATTTTGATCAAGAGAGGCACTCACCTTTTGATCTTATATCCGACATATCAGAGTATTTTTTTATTATTTATTTTTATACAATTGTATTAATATGAAATTTGGTACATGCCATCTTCTCATTGAGACGCACCCATAAAAAATGTTAAAAATAATTTTTTGATAAAATATCACGATCAAAATACCCCTTGAAACTTTTAGGGGTATTTTGGTATTTTATTTTATTGAAAATATTTTTTTTATATTTTTCGCTAGTGCGAATTTAATATAGGAATAGACATCCAAAATTTGGTGTCAAAATAGTTTATAGAAAAAAATTAAAAATAAAATAGTGTAGAAACGTAACATTGTGATTCGGACAATCTTAGCTCTCCATTCAAAATAGACGATTGGATAAGGAAAAGAGAGAACTTCTATGCTGTAGATCATAGAAAGTTTGCCCTTTTTATAATTTTAACTTCTATAAGCAGGGACAAAAATGGTTTTCAAGTCACCATTAGTTTTTACCATAAAACAAGTTTTAGAGGTGTGCCTTACTTCTACGGCAACCTTATACAAACTTTGACCAAGTAATAAGAGCTCCAAGCTCCAAACAAGTAGGATTAGAGAGAGAGAGAGAAGAGAGAAAGGGTCTTGTTTCTTGAGAGAGAGTCAAATGTCATTTCCCGAGAGAGATCACATGGCTGCAGATATGTTGTCTTCAATAGATTAGAGAGAGTGAGAGGAGAAAGAAAAGAACACATGGCTTCAAAGTCAGTGTCAAAACTCAAAAGGATTAGAGCACATGGCAACGAAAACGGAGAAATATGCAAAGAGGCCATTTATTTTTTCATGACCTCATCCATGGTTCTCTCCTTGTAAGACGGGTTTTAACGTTTATTCTGATACCTCAATCATCAAAATAACATTAATGCTAATAAAATAATTTTTACAGTCAAAATTTTGCAGAGTAGGGATTTTCAAATGAAAGATTGTTTCATGTGAGCTGTAACGCATTTCTACAATACACCATCTAGAAGTATAAATATTAAAGGTAAATGCAAAGAGGTGGTTCATCTAAAAACAATGGTAAAACAGTCCAAATGTTTTTTTGCTATGATTATTATTTCTATTATTTTTCATATTCGTGATTTTTTAAAAATTAAGATGAAATTATATTTAAAAAATATATTTATTGCCAAACATGCATTTCTACAATAGGCGGGCTGACCGCATAAAAACCGTATCCTTTCCAAATATACTCACTAGAATGATTAGTGTTTGTATAGGTAAATATGGCCTCACAAGATCCCGAGTTAATGCAAAAAAAAGGCGAAGAAAAAGAAAGATACAACATAAAGTTTTATTAAAGCGTGGAGTACGACTTTATCGACATGCACATACGGTATAAAGGCCTATTTGGATGTACTTGTTATCACTTGTAATTTACTTTCAATAAAATTATTCCTAATAAACCATTTATTACAGGTTGTGTCCATGATAAAAGTATTTAAGATATACATATAGCACTTTACATATAAGTTTATCTTTTTAAAAAACCTTTTACTGAAAGTAATCTGTTGAACATCAATTTTTTTACTAAAAATAGCTAGATATTGCTGAAAAATTAAATAATTGAATAACGTTACGTATAAGACAAGATACATAGCAAACAACCAAAGGAAATTATATTATCCAGAATATTTTTATAACAACCCCTTGACCAGTTTTTCCATTCTTTCACTCCAAAATGATTCAAAATAAAATACACCTGCTATTTTTAAA
>NW_006497754.1:2893000-2903238 GCF_000471905.2 Amborella trichopoda
GAGAGAGAGAGAGAGAGAGAGAGAGAGAGAGAGAGAGAGAGAGAGAGAGAGAGAGAGAGAGAGAGAGAGAGAGAGAGAAGAGAGAGAGAGAGAGAGAGAGAGAGAGAGAGAGAGAGAGAGCTTACAAGCCATCGTTTGAAAGAAGAGATATGGAGAGTTCCATTGCTGATGCTGAGTATGAATGGATGATGGGTGGCTTTCGAATAGAGAAGATGGTGTTTCTCTCTCATCCATATGTCTGTAAATCCTAAACTTCCTCTCTCTTCTCCTTCATCAGAAGAACGTCTTCCCTCCATTTGCTGCTTCTCGGTCTGGCAAGAGTCAAAGCTTCAGGCCGGCTGTTATCTACAAGAGAACCGGACTGGAAGCAAGGAAAACCAAAAGATATTATACTACCTCGGAAGTAGAATGACTATTTACGGCCTTGGGTAAAATCCCACCTAAAATTAATTTTAGGACCCTAAATTTTGGAGATAAAAGAAATCTAACATATAGATTAATCTCAATAAAAATATCATTAATTGTATCCTCTGTGCAGTTAAAAAAGATAAAGGCTTCAGATTTAATATAGATCACCCAATTTCTGGATGGTGAGTCTAAAGTGTTAGGAAACTTAAATTTTTTTTTTTTTTGAGAATAGTAATCTACTAATTTTGAAGTGGTTCCCAAAATTGTTGATTGGAAAAATCTTTCAGGACTTCAACCGAGGGAAAAGTAAACTATGCTCCTGAGGGAGCATAATATACGTGCTCGTAAGGAAAAATACACAATAATAGCACGCTACCATTTATCCCGCACAATCGGTCATGATCACGATGAATGACTTGGGGTTTATCGTTGGATGGGCTAAATATTTAAGAAAGAAAAAACGTCAAAAAGTATACCATGAGACCGCTTATTTTTCTTACTTGGAGGACACAATAAATCCCGACTACTTTATGTGAAATTGAGTGGCTATATTTGTTTATTTATTAAGTTTAAATTTTAATAGAAATTTTTTTGAACTTTGCTACTTAGATTTTATATTGGATGATTATAGGTAAGGGTGCGGCAATCAAATTAAAGCCTACTTTTAAATAGTATCGAGAGATGTGGTTTTACTATAAAAAATATTTATGATGGCCTTAAAATATGTTTTCATATTTATTTATAAAGTTTAAAGCTTTAAAAATGGTGCAGATCGACAGATCTATGAAAACTTGAAAATTTTTAAAATTGATGGTCAAAAAATGCATAACAAAAAACACCATTTTCAGTCCTTGAAATCCAAATTTTTCTCATGTCCATGCATCTTGATGTCGAGATGATCAATTTGAAGATATTTGCGCATCAAAACAACATCTTCTAATGAAATTTTGGAGGTATGCTCAAATTAGAGCCCCGACTCTATAGGTAATCATGACCTCCTTGTAAATGGTCTCTGTAATATATAATACCATACAAAAAAAAAATTTCTAGTACAACATGAATGGTTGGATTTGATATTTAATCACTAAAATAATTTTGACCTTTGTGTACCAAGATAAATAATATGAGGAAGGAAATTTTATAGGAGTCATGGTATGATTTGTATTTTCCTATATTTTATATGGAGTAAAATATAAATCATGGTTTGATTTGTATTTTCCGATATTTCGTATAGAATCATTTTTCTTTCTTTCAATTTTACTACTAATCCGATATTGCAAACATTAAACCAATTTTCTATTTTTTATTATTTCAATGCAGTTTGATACTGCAATATCAGATAGAACCATTTATAGGGTTATCCGATATCGGAACTATCCGACCACCCCTATCCTCCCACAGGGTGGATATAAACATCGAACCCCACCAAAAAAAATATTTTAACATCAATCCACATAAAAAACTTAAAAGTTAATGCGAATCATCGATTCAATAAGGATTCATGAACCGTGGAAATGAACGGTAGTTCTTGTTTACTTAAAAGGATTGCACACAATGACTTGACCTCTTATTGACCTAATGGTTCGTCTAATCTTGATGGCACCGGTTATTATATTGTCATTCATGTGATGGACAAATTACAAATTTAAGGAAAATTGTGACATGCGGGGTGAACTGTATTTCTACAATATGTTGTCGAAAGGTATAAAGCATCCATCTTAAAAATGGATACAAAATGATGGATGCAAATAGGTGGTTCATCTAAAAACAAGTGTAACTACAAGTTCAAATGTTTTTTTAATATAATTATTATTTTTAGTTATAAATTTTTAATTTTTTTTTTCACATTTATGATCACCATGTTAAAGATTATACATTCTCTAAAAATTAAAATCAAAATATATTTTTTACCAAGCCCACATTTCTACAATGTGCAGGCTGGCCCCCAAATTTAAAAAGAAAAACACTAGCAGCTGATCCAGTTGCTTTAAAACCGAAGTCAGGTACTCACTATGACTAAGTTCCCTTTCCGGTAGAAACAAGTGCAAGTTGCAACATGTCATGCCATATATGGTGAAGCTTTCTATGCTTCCTTTACGACATAGTTTTTTTTCAATTTAGCGAAATATCGTACGGAATCTTAATTTTTCATTTTATTTCACGGTAGACTCTCATTCCATTTTTCTTTCAAGCGGCATAAACAAACTTTCAAATATTTCACCCAATCCCCTCATCCGTTATTTCCCCTTTTTTTCACTTTTGGCTATAAAAATTGACCCCAACAAACTATTTTATTCCGTCTCAATCCAAAATTTAGATACACGAGAACATGTGCCTTTGCTGCAAATGGGTTCCTTCTTCAATAAATTCTTAGATTTTGAAAATGGATTATCCAAAATTTAAATACACAAGAACCTTGATTTCTATAAGAAAATGGAAGTTTCGAAGGGAGAGAGAGAGTATAAGACGGTGAGAGCAATAGAGGTTTTGAAGATAGGGAGAGAGAGAGGAAGAGAAAGATAAACTTATCGTGAGAAGTGAGCAGATTCCATTGTGGTGAATTGACAGAGAGCCCTTGCGAGAGATATTACCGTAGTGAAAATGAAAACAAGGGAAATGAAGGTTAAAAAGGATTTTGGATTGAGACGGAATAAAATAGTTTGTTGAGTCAGTTTTTATTGCCAAAAAGTGAAAAAATAGGAAAATAAGAGATGATGGGGTTGGGTGAAATATTTGAGGGTTTATTTTGAAGAAAATTAGAATGAGGGTCTACCTTGAAATAAAATGAAAAATTAGGGTTATGTATGATATTTTCCCTAAAATGTATATACTTCCCTCTATCCAACGGTCCATTATGAATGGACGTCTAAGATGAACTCAATCACAAAGTCACGTCTCTACATTATTGTATTTTTAACTCAAATTATTTTTTGGAAATGACCTTGTGAGACTCTCCTACACCCATATATGTAGGACCCCAAAGGATCATCATTAAATTTAGCACAGATCTCTAGAAAAGTCAAGTCTCACACTCATGTGATAACTTTTATAGAGATCTGTGCCGAATTTAAAGATGATCCTTTTGAGTTCTACACACATGGGTATGGAAGGGTCTCATACAGTGGTTTAAAAAGTGTATCGGTGGCCCGAATCGGGCACTTAAAAACCAATTCGGATCGGCGAATCGACGATCTGGATCAGAAATCAGCTGAATCGATCAGATTAAAGCTTCAAAAAAATCCGAAAAAATTATTAAAATTCATTATAAATATTGTTTTTTAGGAATTCAATAAGAAATGAGAGTACTCCATTAAGAATTTTTATTTCTTTGCATGAATATGCGAATATTGATATGTTCTTTTCCTGCATGAACTACTATTTACTATTTAATTTACATCACACAAAAGGATAAATGTAGAATTATCATGGAATAAGTATATCAGCATACATGGGCTACAATAAAGCATACAATTAGTAACTCAAAAATGCATTAACAACAAATTAAAGAAATAGAGTTTTGCATTAAAAATATAATAACATGCATTTTTTTGCATAAATAATCTATCAACATACAATTTTTTCAACAAAAACTTTAACAATAAAAATTAAAAATATGGTTTAATACCTCATGATAATCAAAACCTGGTCACTATTTCACATCTTTTCCAAAAATCACGATTTTTCAAAAAAAATTGATCATGTATTAAAAAAAAAAACAAATAAAAACAATTATTCACAGAGCCACCTAGCATCAATCATTCCAACTCAAAAATGCATTAACAACAAATTAAAAAAATACAGTTACATTAAAAATATAATAACATACATTTTTTTGCATAAATAATCTATCAACATTCAATTTTTTAAACAAAAACTTTAACAATAAAAATTAAAAATATGGTTTAATACCTCATGATAATCAAAACCTGGTCACGATTTTCACATCTTTTAGGAAAATCATCATTTTTCAAAAAATTCGATCATGGATAAAAAATAAAAAATAAAAAAAAATACAGCAAACTCAAACAATAAAAATTAAAAATATGGTTTAATACCTCATGATATTCAAAACCTTGTCACGATTTTCACATCTTTTCGAAAAATCACAAATTTTTAAAAAATTCGATCATGGATTACAACAAAAAAAAAAAATTCTGTTCTTCACAGAGCCACCTTATATCAGCCATTTTAACTTAAAAATCCACCTCCAAACGAATAAATTACATCCAATTGAGTACAAGTTTTGATAAACAACACTATAAAGAATCAAAACTCTAAATTATGAACACATTATCATCAATATATCAAATCAAATCGATTAAATTGAGCAAAAAAAAAAAAAACCGGCAGTTCTTCACAGACAACAGTCATTGAATCTAAAAAATGAAGCTCAAATTGAATAAATCAAATCAAATTGAATACATCTGATTATAAACAAGACTATAACGATTCAAAACCCTAGAAATCTAACACATTATTTGTAATATATCGTGAACAATAGATCGAAAGGCAGAAAAAAAATAAAATAAAAAACAGCAGAATTTTTTTTTTCATAGACATCCGTGTGTTTTTCTAGATACTCAGGCTGTAATTGAGTAAATTAAATAAAATTGAATATAGTAAATGATAAAAGACACGATAAAGATTTAAAACCCTACAAATTTAACTGATTTCGTGAACCCGTGGCTTCAATCTCCAAATTAATCTGTTTTTCTCAAAGATAATCACAAATTCATAACATAAATTTCTAATGAACACATTTACGATCAATATGCCTCAAACTTTTCACATATTCATGCCCTATTTGGCATGAAACAAAATGAAAAATGAAAACCTTAAAACCCGCAACTTTCATGATCCAAAAAATTGAAAATTTTTCACCATTTAATACATGAAAAGGCTGAAAAAAGCTGCATAAAGCCTGAATATTCGATCACATGGTAAAAAAAAAGGAAAAAAAATGATAAAAAAAAGATAAAATTTGAAGAAACCCGTGAAGAACACTGTGCAGCCTGTGTTCTCGTCGATTCGGTACAGTGAATCGGCGATTCACTATACAGAATCGCTCGGTCTCACTGGAATCAGGTGATTCCATGTAAAATACTAGAACCAACACGGACTGTGCCGATTCCCGAGTCGAACCGGACTCCCGAGTCGAACCGGGCGAGTCCGATTCGACTCGGCATATTTTAAAACACTAGTCACATAGGATCGTTACTCATTATTTTTACAATAAATTTTGGGCGTGGGGTATTTCGGCTATTATATTTTAATAAAAATTCGTTTTAGTATTATTTTTAGCTGTGCTCCTTTAAGAAGATGGCACATACCAAATTTCATATTAATACAAGTTATAGAAAAAAAAAAAAAAAAAAACTTTGAAGAGTCTGATCTTGATCAAACGGTCAATGGCTCACTTGATCTTAATTGGAAGGTTGGATAAGGGAAAATATATATCTTCTATGTTGTAGGGGAAGTATAGAAACCATTCCCACCGTATATTACCTGGATAACCTGTTTCTTAAAATTGGTTTTAAGCTAGGTGAGGTACCCAAAAGAGCTCCAATTTGCTCTATGTTCAAGATACAATCACCTATAGTTTTGGAGTCTATACTCAAGATATACTCACCTTTAGTTTTGGAGGTTATAAAAAACTTACTTTTGTTCTTTATCCAACTCAATATTTTATTTTTAAGGTGGGAAACAGCATTGTTTGGTCTAATTAAAGGACCAACAAATATCAAGTCAATTTTCATATTGTTGAAGATTGAATGACTTTCAAATTTCAGATTAGAAGTCCAAAAATTAAAATGTATGGGTCTTATATCGCCATTTTCCCCTATTCTTTGGATCCCTTTGGGGTTTTGAGCCTTTAGTCAAAGTTTGAATCTTTCGGGGGTGGATTGCTCTCCGGCCTTGGGCATCGTTTCAGCTTTTTTTTTTTTGAGTAAGTGCGATATTTCATTAAAGTAAAGGTTACAAGGGAAAAAAGAAAAAAAAAAGAGAGAGGAAAAAAACAGAAAAAAGAAAGGAAAGAGGGAAAATCGGAAAGGCAAATAGGCTAAACCAATCCTAACAATTGGGGTACTAGGCCTCTTACCAAGAATATCTGCATCAAAGTTTGGACCCATGAGGTACACGAAAAAAGGATGTATAACGACCTCTGAGAAACACAAGGATTTCATCCATAACTGCACTAAGCCTCAAAGCAATGATATTCATCTTCAAGCACCACAAAATAACATTGGTAGAGTCACCTTCAATAACCGGACACACGCATCTTCATTGATCTCACAGGGATGTAGCATGTCATAATAGGATCATAACGTACAACTAGTATGATCCCGGAGTAAGTCACCATAACCAGACCACTGTCTCCTAAGACTACTATCAAAGTTCATTTTAAACCAGCCCTCAAGAGGCTTAGTCCAAACTCGGTGAAACCGAGCATGACGCTTCCTTAAGAACAAAAGATCTGTGAAATGTGTGAAGAAGAGTAAGCTCGACACCACAGACAACGGAAGAGAGGCATAGGCACACATTTTCTTGGACTCGCAAAATTGACTTGGAGAAAAAAGATTTTGAACTTTTTTTGAAATGAAGAAAATAAATTTTTTTTTTAAGACGAAAGTTTATATAAGATCAAGGCCCTAAACCATTAAATTAAGGCCTACCTAAAGAATCCAATAGAAAAAAGGTTATTTTGATGCTAAAAAATCCTCACATCGATCATTTGGACCTCAAGAGGTACAGACATGAGAAAAAATAAATTCCAAGTCTTGAAAACTATCCATCTTGTAATGCATTTTTGGACCATTAGTTTTCAAAATTTTTTAAATGTTCAACGATTTGCTTGATGTACATTATTTTTAAAGTTTTAAATTTCATAATTAGATATAAAAATAAAGTTTCAAGCCAGTACAAAGGTTTTCACTACCAAAAAATATATTATAATATTATTTAAAGGTGTCTCTTAGTTTGATTGTTTAGGGCCTCTACCCCATACAAACCACACCCATTATATATCGAGCATGTTCATTACGCTTCGGCAGGCGCAAAACTGCCCATTCCCTCCCTATGGTAAAAAAAATGTACTCGAAAAGATCTTTTGAATTTAAAAATTTGGGATCCATTTAAAAATCACTAGATGGCTATGTAAACAAAAGGTGTGGTTTGCATAAGGTTGCAACCTTAACCAATCAAATTAAGGTGCATCTCTAAATTTTATCATAAGATGTAATTAAGGTATAAAAAATTCTTAGGATGCCATGAGAATCCATTTTTATTTGTAATTCTAAAATTTTAAACTCCAAAAATGACTAAAATCAAGTAGATCTATAAATACATAAAAAACTTGAAAATGGACGGTCTAGATAATGTGTTGCAATATGTATTATTTTTAGGATTCAAATTATTATTATGATTATTTTTATATTTATACATGTGGATGTCAAGATGATCAATTAAAAGGTTTTTCAACATCAAAATAGTTTTTTTCGATGGACTTTCTCGATGCACCCTAATTCTACATTTTATATATAGACTTTTTCTTTAAAAAAATAGTTTTTAGCAATTTAACGCTTAGATTTTGCCTTCAAAAAGTTGGACAGAATACGTTCAATTTTTGGATGTTATTTTTTCTCAGTCAAAGTGGATACATTGCTAAAATTTAGGGTCCAGAAAAATTCTTATAGCTTGGTTTTTGCCTTGAGGAATAAATAGACAGCTTGGAGCACAAAATCATCACGGTTTGTTTCAAGAAAGGAAAGTAGTATTAGATTCACCTCCACTTTGCTCCCAAGTTTTGTAAATTAGCTCAACAGCCTCCATTTTCAAAAGAGAAGTGATTCGAAGTTTAAGTTTTGTAGGGACTGGATTGAGTCCCAAAATTGGTACGATAAGATCGTCTATTTTTTATACAAGAAAAGTCGCATTTATTTTCAGCTATTAAAAGCAAAATCTCATAGATTGGAATGCGTCATAAACAAAATAAAGCCTTATCTCGAATCCTCATTCGAAAAGCATGATGGACATCGAAAATCTCCATGGCTCTAAAATCAAATTTCAATTCCGATTATGAAATTTAAGACCTTGAACAATATTTGCTCTATAGGTTGTACATCCCCATTGACACAATGGAGACTCTCACGACGATCTGGAATATAACGTAATGGCCAGAGTGTGAGTAATGGCTCTGGGCCCATGGGGCTCCATTAGCCTGAGGGGATCGCTCTCATCATCGTGGATGGGAATGGCCATGTGGCAATCTAATAGATCAAAAAATATAAAATAAAAAAGTAACGATTATGAAATTTGAAGCTTAAAAATGGCGACGACCTTGATATGTGAACTCTTATTTTGAGGGCAAAATCAACGGTCAATATAATGTGTCAAAAAAAATCCTATTTCTTTCGTAACCAAAATGGTCAAGGTCCAGATATCAATTTTAAGGTTTTCAGTCAAAACTTTAATTTTCTCTTAAATTTAATGACCTATCAAACCACATTCCAATTTCATTTGATCTAACGGTTAATAATGACACAAAAAGTATGTGGTCTTTTTATGTCACTTTCCAGTTGGTTAAATCATCGACCTTGATGATCATTTCAAAAGAAAATGATTAATTTTAGATTAATTGTATTATTTTCCACCATATATAATCTTATTCTAACATGGAAAGAGCAAAAGAAAATTGGTTGATGACCGAATTTCTACAATATGTTCACTTAAAAACAATTGTAACTAATGGTTCAAATATTTTATTATTATAATTATTATTTTTAGCCGTCAATCTTTTTTTTTTTCATATTTATGATCTCCATGTTAAATATTAAAAAAAAATATAATGAAACTATTTACCTTTGGTACAAGATGGTCACGATAAGTATTTAACATGGGATATGACATTGGTTGGTTTCATTTATTTTATTGACCAAATTCAAAAGTGCAAAATAATTTTTGTCAAACTTTGAGACACACCCAAGTTATTAGATTCCACATCGGATGGTGGTAAGTAATTGTGACCTCTCTATTCTAAAAGTAAACTATACAATTCCTAAATATTATATATTATCTAGAAATTAAGATCAAATTATATTTAAAAAATATATTTATTGCCAAGCCCGCATTTCTACAATATGCGGGCTGGCCGCAGAGAAACCGTGCCAAGAAAAATAATCTTCTGGTTCACTTCTCTCTCGGGAGTGTTGTTTTACTAACCTGAAGCCCGTGGACTTTGAATTTTTCATGAATAGAGCGAGGAACAAAAGCTAAGAAGCGCATCAGATGCTTATGGCTCACTTAACGACCTTTCTTTCCCTTTCTCGAGGGTTATTCCTCCTTTTCTGAAAAACCTAATTAAATAGTGGAGGAACTCAACTTCAGGGGTTCCTTTTTTGCGTTTGAGGAAAAACATATAGGGTTTAGGTGAGAAAGTCATCAGTAAGATGTTGGATCTTCAGAAGAGGAGGGTGAGGCTGGTTCTTTTCATCTCGGGTCTCATCATTCTCAGCATGACAGGTCTTCTCAATTTCATATAGGTTATCATATATGCATCTCTTCGAAATTTATCTGTCTTATTTGATTATCGGAGAAGAATATCTAAAAATTTATGTTAAAAATGGATGAAATGACTATATTTTAAGTTTCTGAAACAGTGTGTTTTACTTCTTCAGTGCTTTGACTTTCCTTTTCTGGAATGTTTACTTGGGTTGAATGGATTGGGTTTTTAGGTTCTTTTTGGTTTACCTGTTCTAAATATATTTTTGTTTTTATGATTGAGTTGTTGAATTGGTTATGATGTTATTACCTAATTATTCTCTCTCTCTCTC
>NW_006497754.1:2903529-2919362 GCF_000471905.2 Amborella trichopoda
CGTTTTACGTTTACGTTTAATTAATTTATTTTTAGTTTTTAGTTTAGTTAGTTGTAGTTAGTTGTTAGTTAGTTAGTTAGTATATTACTTACTTACTTACTCTCTCTCTCTCTCTCTCTCTCTCTCTCTCTCTCTCTCTCTCTTTCTCTCTCATTTCTCACTCTCAAATTCCTGACTTGTGCCTCGTTGTTCTTTTTCGTTTTTTCTTTTTTGTAATCTGCTCTCATGGAGTAGAACAGTTAATCACTTCAAAAAAAAATTAGAAAAAAGAAAAAAATCTGCTCTCGTGTAGTATCACCAAAACCTTATAAATGTCATATGACGCATCAAACATTAGAATTTAAGCATGATACATCGATAAATTTGGTTCTATATTATCAGATCTGTAATAAACTGATTTTCACCATCTTGTAAAGCAAAGGATTTGATGCTAAGGTTTTTAAGTGAATTCAGCTTGGCTAGTGTGATGCAATAGTGCTTGAGGTGATAATTTTGTACTAGGAAGTAATCTAACGAAAATTTGATTTTCATAAGTACAATCTTATTAGAAGGCCCCCTGTAATTAAGGTTTGAGACTGTACAATGTGTTGCTGGGCACATTGTAGAGATAAACCTAAAGCAATGCTTTGATGCTTGGAGGTCACAATCACTCTTAGTCATTGGATGTGGAATCTGACAAATTTATAGCACAACATTCAAGAAACTTTATTTTGGACCGTTTTGCTTAGTCAATGAGACATCCTCAACTACCTGATTTTACATCTATTCATCAATAATGATTGTGCACTCCTTATAACCAAAGTAAATGGTCTTATTATGTAATTTTTTATATTATGTACTGATGAATAAAAAAGTGGAAGAAAAGAAAAAACTGCCTATGTGAATCAATTGTGACCATTATATGCAAAGTTATCATTCTGGTTTTTTGAGTGAACATTTCGTTACAATCCTTGATGCAATCTTGGTTGAGTATCTGATGAATGACTCGAGCGTTATAGCATTATTGGCACACCATTTTTGTTGAATTCCAAATTGTTGATTTAGGAGATGCCTAAAATTTTCTTATATGTAGAATGAGACATTAAATCTTAAACTTGGTCTTGATCTGGGGTTAGTGGTTTCCTCATTGTGTGTTGCACACAAGCAGGAAATAAGAGAAGCGACGGACGTTTCATACTAGGAGGGGGGGTAAAAAAGGAGACAGGCTAATGAGAAACTAAAAGATAAGCATGAGCGCAAAATGAACCAGGAAATGTGCTATTGTTGGAAGAGGGGCTGGAAAATGGAGGCCTGAAGTCAACTCTGTTTTTCTATCAGAGGAGTCATAGAGAGGCATCAGTGTGGTTGAAAACATATAGAAAAAATTAGATTATCAGGGGCTTAAAATGTAGCTGCTTGCTGTGAATCCGAACCTGAGAAGGTGCCATCACATGGAATATATGGTCTTGGGACATAATTGGTATTCCTCGAGAGTGATCCCTAAAGGAGTTCCCTGTGGATTGAAACTAAATAGTCAATGAAAGTAACATGCTGATACAATCTTGTTTGCCAAGCTTCAGGACCACAACCTACCCTTTGTCATGGTATTGAGTTCCATAAACCACAATACACATTGAACAAGTCTATTAATCTAGTGAAATGTTTGCTTGCATATACAAACGTGATTGTGAATACCACTTGGATTGCGACTAATCAGAGCTCAACTGGAGAAATTCACCATAGAAATGACCTGTCCTTCACATAACTTTGCAGTATTCACATCTTTAGCATTGAGACTTAAGCTGAAATGTGGCGGATGCAAGGAATTCTCCTGCTCCTTACTATTGAGTAGTAGGGAGCCATGACTAAATTCTTCAACAATTAGGTGGAATTTGTCTGATATGGACTCTTAACATGAATCCCTTTTATATAGTATGACGTTGGATCATTAAAAGCCAGAAAGTCTGCTTTTTCTTAGTTTGCTCTGATACAACCTTGGTCCATGTCTAACTATAGACTAGTGTGTTTATGAAAGGCATCCAAATAGATGCTTCCTTTGGATTCCACATGTATAACAGTCCTTAATGAGTATAGCCAGTAGAAATGGAAGTTAGCAAAACTGGTAAACCCTTTTTTGTGTCCATAAATCGACCACAAGGACTACTTTTTTCTTCTGGGGATTCTTGTTATGGATGACTTGGAAATGAACTGGAGCTCTATTGTTATGATAATCAAAGGCACGGAAAGTGTTTTTTTTGATGAATCAAAGGCACAGTAAGTTACTTGGCCAAAAAAAGACATGGTTCCTGAATGTCCCTTCCCACTTGATGTTGCCATTCATGCCACATGCATATTGCCTTGGAAATGTAAGGAGCACTTAGCCATTAGTAGGTGGTAGGATGGAGCAAATATCTAGATAGAGCTGTGAATTCAATTTATAGTCCTTCCTGTGCTGGTGGTCTACACATTACTCTTCCATGAATGAACCTAAAGTAGTAAACCAACACTACAACTTTTCTCTTGACTGACCAATGGATTTGAATTCATTGAGGATTTGGACATATTAGCTATGTTTCAAGAATGTGACGATTAATAACAGAACTAATCGAAATGATAAACAATTTGGAATTTTGAAATGCCATCCATAGTGAGAGGACTAGAAATTCCAGAAGCAGCTCGTGTCAGAATTGCGTTACTGGTTCTCTAGACCAGGTTCTAGGGAATCTAACAAAAAAGCTGAGAATGGGAAGAAGTAAGGGTTATGCCTGAAAGATTGGAAGGTAGTGTTTAATGAATAGTTACCATCGCTTCCTTGGAGTCGTGATTGCTTGTGTTCTGTGGCAGTTTTCTATGTTGGCATAGAGGTGTCTTCGACTTCTGAGAGGAATTGCCTCTTCGTAATTAGTTGCATACTTAGCTATTCAGTTACTTCCGAGGTTGTCTAGTGTTTTTTTTGCAATTCTACAAAAACAAGATAACTTGATTTACCCAAAAAAAAGGAAAAAAAGAAAGAAAATAGCTTTCTATTTGTTGCATCTCACAAAATCCAAGGGTGAATAAGATGAGGGACATCTGAATAAATCTTTGAAAAAACAAGATACAACAAGTTTCTCGGAAACACTAGTATCTAAAGGTTTTATAGAAGTTACTAAAATCGTGAAGAGTCATTTTCTTTTTGTTTGTTCTTACTATCTGATGACCTTAAGAATCATAAACATTGATTTTAGGGCTTAAATGTTTTGAGAAATCCAGTCAGTTGACTTAGGAAAGTTTTTTATTTGCAATATTACTACCCTTGCTTTAGATTTTTGGGAGGCAATCACCCAAATTCTTAGACTCAATGAAGATATTTTATAGTTGGCCCTAATTTTTGAGAGCAGCTAAGCTCATTCATAATTTGAAATAAAATCAACAATATGGAGTCTTAGTTATGGAAACAATTCAAGGGGTGTTTTTGAATTTTGAGAAATTGTTGCACGCTGGTGAGAAACTGCTGTTCATGGGGTGTTTTTTAAATTTTGAGAAATTGTTGCATGCTTGTTCATGAATAGTGCAATTAACTTAGTGTTGACATCCCAACTATTGACCGAGTATCTGCTGCTTCCGCTCCGAGTTGTTGAGGAAAGATCCTGAGGGGAGGCTGCGGAAGTGCGCATTACTATGCATTAAAATAACTGGAGAAATACCTCAGGGGAATGCAGTTCCGAAGTTTCTTAAGATTTTTTAATGGACTCACGATGTGGTCCATCAACAAACAAAGCTGAATGAAGGTTTCAAATCTTTCATGATAACAACATTGAGATGCACTCACGCTTGTGTAAATTCATTCCCATTTGAGCACCTCAACACCCTATCATCTTGCATGCTTGTGATAATTAGCTATAACAACCCCATGCTTTTGCTTGCCTTCATACCATAATCTCTTTTGCATCTCCATGTAGAAAAGGATTAAAAGGCCTGAACTCTTGAAATTTCTTTATGTTAGTTTCGTTAACTTCTGTTTTGTATATCTTGTGCCTCAAATTTATTTTCCAAGTTATAATTTAAAGTTTTGTAGTTGTTTCTGTTCTCCTTTTCAACATGCATGTGCAATTAGTTATGCTAAAAATGATTTGCCTAGGAAATTGGAAAGAGTTGCTGACATTTGTGTTTCACAGCCGAAAAATGCAGGCAGCTTGTGGGGGATGAATCCTCATCTCAGAGTGGGAAGTTCACATTATTGAATTGCTTTGATATGGGATCAGGATCCCTAGCATGTTCTGTAAAAGAGGGTGTTAAACTCTATATTTACAATATCAGGGCCGCTCATGTCGAAAAAGTAAGGCAAAAGGCGATCGAGATGGCATTAAGTGAGGCCTTATCTCAAGGGCTGAGTGTTAGTGCAGCAACAAAGCAAGCTCAACAAGCTGGGGCAAAGGCAGCAAAACTAGCAACTCGAAAGGCCAAACGCATTATAGGTCCTATCATTTCTTCAGGTTGGGACTTCTTTGAAGCCATTTATTATGGAGGAACCATGACTGAGGGTTTCCTTAGAGGAACCGGCACTTTGTTTGGGGCTTACATGGGTGGCTTTCAAGGGGAACAAAAACTTGGGAGGGTCGGTTATCTTATTGGGAGTCATTTGGGAAGTTGGGTTGGAGGGAGGATTGGGCTCATGGTTTATGATGTTGTTAATGGGGTTCATTATTTGCTACAATTTGTCAGGACAGAAGAAGATGCAGGTTATGAAGCATCGCCATACGAGGGTTCTGAGAATTATGGGGATTCTTATGACCTATAGTATATTAGGAATTGTCATTGGAAACATTTACTTAAAGCAAATCTTTGTGATCATATCCTTTCATGAATTATATAGTTCAATACTTAATGCTGTATTGCTTCTTGTAAATAGTTGTATGGCTTTGTAAAAGGCCAGATTCCTTAATGCTGAAATCAGAGAGGGTCCTGAAAGTTGAACACCTGAAAATGGGAGAAGAAAATGCTCTCCATGCGTCAGTAGACAAGCTTTTCTTTGTGGAAATATGTTTTGTCATAATGCAAAAACATGATACACACTTGTTCCATTTGAATGAATAACAATGGTTTGGCAGTTTCTATTTTCATCGTCTACAAAAAAGATTAGGATTTTCCGCCAGGAAAAGTATGGCATGGATATGATGTGTATGCTAGAAAGTAAACAGGCAAGGCATCTTCCACGAGTTTTCAATTGGTTGAGGTGATTATACCGCTGATTAGGCTTCGACTCACCAGGGTCCGATACCGATTCACCAGTCCGGACTTGGGGGTTCCCGACTTAAGTTGGGCTATATATAAACATATTATTAACAGAGCAAAAAATGGGAAGAATTAGGGCGATTTTATGGTTTCTTGAACCAGAAACGCTCTGCTCCTGCTTCACGACATTATGGCTCTTGGGTGACTTTGGTCCTTGATGGAAATCTTGGTCATCCGTTTTCAGTAATTTGGGGAAAAAAATGTTGGGGGCATCACTTGCTTTACCACTTAAGTTATCTATTGATAAGGGTATCCATAAACCATGCCACAATGCCGTCTCCATTTACTTTTTCATACTAGTGCATTTCACTGAATTTTAGTTCTGGATTATGCAAACTCTTACTAAAAGAGGTTCCTTATATTCAAGATAATAAAACAAATATTGTAACACTTTTCTTTTCAAGATACAATCATTTATTTCTCCGGAGCAAATATTATCATTTGATTGTTGTTGGGTAGGAATGTTCAGAGATGTCTTGATTTTTAGGTAGGTATTAATCATACATTGTAATATAGCTAACTTTTCAATAATATAATAGTTTACCTTCTTTCAACTATTCCAATTCATTGTCAATGTGTATTTTGATGGGTATTATGAAATAAACTAAAAAATATTGCTAAAATGTTAGATGGTTGATATCTTATGTCCATCTTGGTAAATTCCTCCGTATCTATAGGCAACCCATGGAAATCTATGTCAAACCAAAAGTAAGAACGTCTTGTGAAGAAATTATTTTAAATTTTGCATACGATTGGTTATGATAGGAAATTTGTGCAGTGAAACAAGAAGAACAATCTACGATTTCCCCAAACACAAAAGATAACCAAAACAATGAGTCAAAATACCAAGAAAAAAATCTATTATTTTGACTCATTGCCTAATTTCACAGTCAATGGTCAAAATTAATGTCTAATTTCACAATGCTCGAAATTAATTGTGAATACCCTTTACCGAGCCTTTCTTTTAATTTTTTTTTTTGGTAGAACTTAAAATTCTAAAGCATTTAGATAGCGTGCTCCCTCAGGAGCATACTGTAAACTTCAATGGAGTGGAAATTCAGTATAGAAAAATGAGAAACGTGGAGACGAAGAGACACATGTTTCTCATTTTAAGTTCCATTTCTTGCTCTAATAAGTCCAACAACAAGTGGCCTCGTGCTTCTCACTAAGTCTAAGGTGTCCTTTCTCTGTCTAGACTCGGGTTTAAAACCCATGTTTAGGGGGAGAAAATATCAAAGAAATTATCTGGTGTTGGTAAGGCTCATCTCTACCATACATTCTCTCTCCTCTCTGATATGTTAAGTAGAATCTCTTTCCTTATGTCAATGTACTTTTCTCTCCTCTCTCCTCTCTCATAGGTTATGAAGGCATCTCTTTCCATGTCTGCATAACTTTCGATCCTCTTTCACTGCTCCTAAAAAAAAGTGCAATGAAAATAAGGGGCTGAGGGCGTTTACTGAGTAGTATATTCCCTTTCTTAAGTGTATAGAATGATAGCTCAAAGAGTATGTCGCCTGTCTCTTAGGACCCATGTTTTTTCTTTAAATCAACAACCTTCTCTTTCTCTCTCTACTTTCAGATGGTCTCTTAAAACCAGTAAATCAATCGGCTTTTATGGAAATTGGGGAATTTCATTGAGAAAAGGTGCAAAACCCGTGAACCCAATGAGTTGCAGGCTTCATAGGCTTGCGCCAGCTGCTGCTTTTGAAGATGGGGGAGGAGGACCAAATGGGTCAGTGAATTCTTCACCTGATGATGGTGAGTAACCAGTCTTTACCTTTGTGAAGTTTCTCAATTCACTCCATTAAGAAAGGGTTTTTCAGTTCATTTGGAAGATAGGTTTTGTGGGTATTCATATATAACGCCTGGTTCTTGTTGGATGTTGGTTTATTGATCTTTCCTGATGATTTGGAGGTTTCACATCAACAAACTGAGATTGAAATTTCGCGTCTGTGTTAACTTTTGACGTTGGGGTTCTCATGAAAAATCGCCATGCTGTAAAATTTTGGCTGAGTATTTGCTTTTGTGCGTCAATTGCGGGTATTGTTTTAGATTTTGGTTGTTGAAGAGTAGAGGGAGTCTGATTACTTTGAAAGGTCGGGAAATTACTACACACTCCCTCTCTCTCTCTATCACTCTCTTTGAGATAGTTGGGCTGTAGGTTCGTTCCTAGATGTGGATTCCCTATATACGCCCTTTTCTTGTGACGGAGAATCTGATGTTCTTGTTTGATGGAGAAGTTGCAGGGATTATTCTAGTCCTGTAATTTGAAATAAGATTATCTTCTAGTGTCAGTCATGCTTCGAAACTGATGTATCTAAAGACTTCTGGAAGAATGTCATCATTCTATCCTAGTGATGTATTTTCATCATGACTGATATTTAATTTGACTGCCAAAAACTTATAATTGACTCTCGGGCGTGCCATTTTCTTCATAGTTTGTTACAAACTAGAAACTGTTAGAAAAGCACCATCTTCTATGGTTTTGTTATGAACTGATCCTCCACTGATGGTTATATTCAGATTGTATTCTTAGTTGCTAGTACTATAATGCATACATCCTACATATGTAGCATTACTTTGGAGTTGCCTTACCGAAAATCTATATTGCTTTAATAGCTTACAAAAATTGCACGAAAATATGTATTTAATTGTTCCATTTGTAATTCAAAATCTTTATATGTTTTCTCACAATCACTAGCTTTGTAGAATTCAAGGTTCCTACATGTTGAATTCTTGGCATCAATCGTGGCTACTTTTGTCATCTCTATTTGTTAGACCGATGCTAGACTTTTGTTCTCATCGCATAGATGCTTGCACCAATTTTTCTGCATATTCAGTTTAATTTTGCTTTAACTCGAATTCATATGGGATGGCTCATAATGGAAGACATTTCTCCTTAATAAGCTGGGGAATGACCCACTGTTGCTTTACCATCTCGCCTTTTATCACAGTAACATATAACAATTTTTTACCATATGCAATAGGGGGCTGGATATGGTAATTGGCTTGGACATAGTTCCCTGTTGTAAAGAAATAAATCAACGAATTATATGTGAGGATTCGTCTTTTTTCTGTTCCCTGTTTATAGTTTCTATACTTCCTCCAATAATAATGTTCTTATAATATCTCAGGAGAATCTTCATTGGATGGTGGCTACCAGCTTCCTCCACCTGATATCAGATGCATAGTTGATTCACCCCCACTACCTGCACTGTCATTTTCACCCAAGCGAGATAAGATGCTATTCCTTAAGCGAAGGGCTTTACCCCCATTGGCTGACCTTGCAAGACCAGAGGAAAAACTTGCAGGGATACGCATTGATGGGAATTGTAATACGAGGAGTCGTATGTGAGTATTAATAAGAATTCTTTTTTGTTGATGTAACTTATGCTTCATCGATTATGAGACCTTTGTGAGATGAAGTTTAAAAAGATCTTTTCATGTAGCCTTCCAATTGTATTGTACTTTTCAATGCTTATTTCAGGTCATTCCACACTGGTATTGGAATCCATTCTTTAATGGATGATGGTACTCTAGGACCAGAGAAAGCGGTTCATGGCTTTCCTGACGGTGCAAAACTCAACTTTGTAAGCTGGTAAATCTCTTCCATCCATGGTTCATAGATGGCAGATACATTTCAAGAAGTTCCTTCTCAACTTGGATGTCTAAAAGTCCCTTAACCTTCTTGTCTACGTTGCATTTTTTCTGTGATTGGAGCTATTGGATTTTCTTGTGACATTTCACCTTAAACTTTCATTTTGAGTCTGTAGATAAAAAATGCAGTTAACTGTGTGTAATACTTTCATAAATGGGTGTCTACTAGATATTAATTTGGATCTTGTGTGTTTTGATATACAAAAATAAGGGAAAGTATGGCATAGCCCAATGGACCATGGAAAACTATAATCAATTGGGTTCTCTCCATTGAAATGGTGGACGGTGATGAAAGAGAGTGGGGCCCTCCATTATCACAATATCCTTTTCTGGTGGGTCCTGCCCTCTCTACCTTACCCTCTGCCATTCCATTGGATGGTTAGGACCCCAATGGTTCATGGTTTTCCAAAAGCTATAGGACTATAATATAGTTAACTATAACGTAATGCAGGTGTCCTATTCATGCAAATGTAATATAGTTAAGAAACCCTTCATAGTCTCTTTCTAATATTCCTCTTCTCATCTAGGTCACGTGATGGCCAGCATCTGTCCTTCACCATTCGATGTGATGAGGTGATCCAATTATCTTTAAAATGAACAAGTGCATGCCATATTTTTATGTGTACATTACTTGGTCCTGATATTGGGTGTTTTTTTTTATCCAGGGAGACAATGGGGATAATGGCAGCAGCAAATTGGATGTGTGGGTTGCGGATGTAGAAACTGGAAAGGCCAGGCCCTTGTTTCAGTCACCTGACATTCACCTGAATGCAATATTTGACAAGTATGTATGTGCATACTTGAAATATTTTAGGGTAAAATATCAGTACATTACTTGGACTTGCCACCAAGCCAAAAAAACAAACTATTTTTTTCATATTGGGTTTAAGATTTGGGGCAATCATATTCAGTCATTTAAAAGAATCAACGGGTACTGTTGTGATATTTTAAGTTTATAGACCACCTGCATGACTGCCTGCATGATATGTATAGGTGTTCTAGGTATTTCCTGATATTTTCTCAATGGCTTTGTGTATGCTATTGAGTCAAACATTTTTGTAAATGTTAAATTTAGCGAAATTTATCAATCTTATTTTCTGGTTTGTTTTTTGTACAGCTTTGTTTGGGTTAATGATTCCACATTACTTGTTTGCACTATCCCTCGTTCACGTGGAGCAACTCCGAAGAAGCCACTGGTTCCACCTGGGCCAAAAATTCAGTCTAATGAGCAAAAGGATGTAGTCCAAGTTAGAACTTATCAGGATTTGTTGAAAGATGAATATGATGAAATTTTATTGGATTACTATGCGACCTCCCAATTGATGCTAGCTTCCTTGGATGGAACACATAAAGAGATTGGTCCTCCAGCTGTTTACACATCAATTGATCCCTCACCAGATAAAAAATATTTAATGATATCCTCCATTCACAGGCCTTACTCATATATTGTACCTTGTGGAAGGTTTCCCAAAAAGGTTGATCTATGGACTGCTGACGGAAAATTTGTTAGAGAAATGTGTGATTTACCTCTTGCAGAAGATATACCTATAGCTTTCAATAGTGTACGGAGAGGAATGCGTTCCATCAATTGGCGGCCAGATAAACCTTCAACGCTTTATTGGTGAGACTGTTATTTCTTTTCTGATAGTTTGTATTAGGATCTCCACCTTAGAGATATTCTCTTTACCCCCAAATTTTACACGAGCATCTAAGACGTTAGTAAATACTAATAATGAAGAATGTATTCAATGAGCACGGAGAAGGAGTTGCAGGAAACTTCACATTATCCCAGGGTCCCAGCCATCCATTGTCAATAGGGGATGGCTGGGGTATGTTGTTCCTCTGCTCAGACTCTGAACGCCGTAATGACACACCCGAGCCATCCCTTGTTCAAATCTGATAGCTGGGTAATGTGGAGTTTCATGGAGAACCTTTGCTGCTCTCACCGTCTATGAATTTCCAATAGTAATAATAACCAAACAGGTTCTAGAAGGAGTTAATATAAACTTTTCAATGTTAAAAGAGAGAGTTCAAATTTTCAGATAAGCAGGAAGAACTTTTATATGGTTAATGATGGCACACAAAGGGTGCTGTGCATTTTATCTCGGACGTTTGTTTTTACTGCTACATCTGAATTTTGATTGGTCTGGCAAATAATACACTGTTGATTTCTTATTCTTTTTTTAACACTTGAAATATTTCCAGGGTAGAAACACAAGATGGTGGAGATGCAAAGGTAGAAGTTTCTCCACGTGATATAATTTATACACAATCTGCGGAGCCACAAGAAGAAGAAAAGCCTGAAATTCTTCATAAACTTGATCTTCGCTATGGGTATGTTTATTAGCACATTATGTTGTAGTTGGTAAATTGATGATGCTTAATATTTTGTTCTTCTGTAGTTAATTCTCTGTTGGATACTTTCAATAAATTTGTTATTTTGTAGTAATTATTTGTTAGATTCAAAAGACATGCTTATTTGTGGTTAGAATCGTCAAAAACATCTGTGCTTTTTAAATTCTTTTTGTTACTTGTCCATGATTCATTTTCTACAATAGAAAATTGTACCATTGTCGTCTCTCATGTTGAATTCTTCAAATCTTTTATCTTAAATTTCTTATGCCTTACTGTTGGTCCCTCCAATGCCAGAAACTGTGAATGTATATGAATGCTATGCTGCTCATAGTTATGTCACTGTCAATCAGTTGGAAATTGTTTCTAGCCCTATAAATTGTTTGGCATCCTTTCTTCTGTTACAACTCTTCATTGATCTTTCTCTATTGTGCTTGCAGTGGTATCTCATGGGGTGATGTTTCCTTGGCCCTAGTTTATGAGTCCTGGTACAAAACACGCAAGACACGAACATGGGTTATATCCCCAGGCAATAAAGAAGTCAGTCCACGTATACTATTCGATAGGTCATCTGAAGATGTTTATTCCGACCCTGGTTCTCCAATGCTTAGAAGGACCTCTTCTGGAACCTATGTTATTGCAAAGATAAAAAAGAAAGAAGAAGGCACATATATATTACTGAATGGTAGCGGGGCTACACCAGAAGGAAATATTCCATTTCTTGATTTGTTTGAGATGTAGGCCTTTCCAAGTATTCTTATTTTTCTTCTTTCCTTTGGGCAATGAAACATTTTGTTAAAAGAACCAGCATGTACATGCATGCTTAAATGTTTTTGTACACATACACATGCATCCAAATATATGTGTGGACATGTGCTTGTGTACGTTAAAATCACTCTCTTACAAAGTGTACTAAATCAAATGGACCACTGGTCTGTATAATATCTCATCTGTTCGATCTAGCCATTGGGACCATCACTGTCCAATGAATTGATGGCCTGCGATGGATTGTGAGTGGTACTGACCAGAATAGGAAGTGACTGCAAATGTGGGTCCCACTCTTTCTCCCCTTCCACCCATCATTTCCTCAGATGTTAATGCCCCCTAGGGAGAATGGTTCCTCTGTAGCCCATTGGAAATTTGGAATGTAGTGACTGTGACACTATAGTAGTGCACTTTCCCTTTTGGCATTGCTCTTCATTAAGCCATTCTGTTTTTATTTGTTTCCAGAACCACCGGTGCAAAAGAACGCATATGGGAAAGTGACAAGGAGAAGTACTATGAAACTGTTGTTGCTTTGATGTCTGATCAACCTGATGGTGATCTCGATCTTGATCAGCTTAAAATTCTGACCTCGAAGGAGTCAAAAACAGAAAACCCTCAGTATTACCTGGAGTGCTTGCCTAATAAAGAAGTCAAAATCACAAATTTTCCCCATCCATATCCTCAGCTTTCTAATCTACAAAAAGAGATGATCAGATATCAGCGTAAAGATGGCGTTCAACTTACTGCTACTCTATATCTGCCTCCAAATTATAATCCCTCAAAGGATGGGACACTTCCATGTCTGATATGGTCTTATCCTGGAGAATTTAAGAGTAAAGATGCAGCTGGACAAGTTCGTGGTTCTCCAAATGAATTTGCAGGGATAGGCCCAACATCGCCCCTTCTGTGGTTAGCTAGAGGGTATGTTATCTGATCCCCCTTTTCCAGATCCCTTCTTGTTTATTAGAAAATAATTGAATATCAAGGCAGCAGAGACTCTGACGAGGTTAATGCTTGGGAACTTGTAATTTCCCTGCAAATTATGAAAGTATTTACTCTTTTGCCATTATTTAATGAAGTCAATAAACAAAACCAATGTCATCCCTTCTCTTGTTTCCAAGAAAGGATGTTAGTTGTGCCTTCTCTTCCAGGATGCATTTTATTTGTTAGCAAATAATTGAGCGGTAATACTGTAAATATTTTGATCCTATTCGTATGTGGATTTTCCATGCAAATTATGGAAGTGCTTATCTTTTGCCATTAGAGAATGGACATCTTGAATTTCAACTTTGACGTTAAAGGCTTAGCTACTATCATTTAATTATTTCAATTGCCATATAATCCATTTTACTTGATTTAGCTGTAATTTCCTTCTCTGCTCATAGCTCATTTTCCAGTGGCATTCTTTTAACTGATTCTGGAAGAATTTAAGGACCACTTGCTATGCAGGTTTGCTATCTTATCTGGACCCACAATACCAATAATTGGAGAGGGTGATGAAGAGGCAAATGACAGGTATTGCTAAAACCTTTTGGATTTTTTCCTATGGGGTTAACAATACATGTATTTTGAAGAAACTCTTCTTTTGTGTTACTCAAAAAAATTACGTTATTGTTTTGGAGAAACTCAATGATATTAGGACGATCAACGTTATAATTGGCATCAATTTTAGTGGCTATTGATGTTGTATTTCTACCATCTTCTGCTTTTAGCTGTGATGTGAGGCTTGATTTTGTGAGACCCTCTTTGAAGTTGCTTTGTGAGGGATTGAATTGATGGTTATTTTTAGTCTTTGTTTGAAGTGAGATTTCGATTTCTCAAAAAATACGCTTCCTATGTGGGATAGGTAGACAATGATGTAGGAGTCTTCCAGTTCACAACAGGGATAAAAAAAACATTTTTGATTGGTACAGTTGTTTTTAAACAGGTATGTAGAACAACTGGTTGCCAGTGCAGAGGCCGCAGTTAATGAAGTTATACGCCGAGGGGTAAACTTGTGATAAACTTGATTATATTAAAGGGAAGTATACTATAATGGGCTATAAAGAGACATGTCCATTGGGGTTGTCATCATCTGACGGAATGATGGACGGTGATGTTGAGACAGTAGGACCATCATTGGTGGGAATGTCCTGTTCTGATGGGTTGTCCTCTCTCTCTCTCTATTAGTGTCTATCACTTTCAATGGATGGTGATGAACCCAATGAACTAGGGGTTTTGTAGTCCATCATATTGTAGTATAATTTTCCTTAGTTCTATAATTTTCCTTTGTTCAATAATGGATATCATGTTCCCATATGCGTTTAGAGTTTACTTTTTTGTATTACATGTGCAGGTGGCACATCCCAATAAAATAGCAGTTGGAGGTCATTCTTATGGTGCATTCATGACTGCCAACCTACTAGCCCATGCTCCTCACCTCTTTAGCTGTGGGATTGCTCGCTCTGGTGCCTATAATAGAACACTCACTCCTTTTGGTTTTCAGGTAAAATATGGTCTCTCCTCCCCCCCCCCCCCTTCCTCCCTCCCCCCAAAACGAACTTTTGTGTGCAAACTTACAGTTAGATAGGATATATTGCAAACATCACCAAACTGCTGGTTCTCTGTTCATGTTTGTTAAAAAACCCACACTATTGTCTCTGTAGAATGAAGAGAGAACCCTTTGGGAAGCGACAAATATATATGTTGAAATGAGCCCCTTCATTGCTGCAAATAAAATCAAGAAGCCTATTCTATTAATCCATGGAGAGGAAGACAACAACCCAGGGACGCTCACAATGCAGGTTAGCCAGCATTTACGAGTACCATGTCATCACTTTCAAATTAATATGCAGATATAGTTTGACATTTCTCTGTTTTTGTCACATTACGTCCCTCTACATTTTCATATTTCTCTATTGTTTTATTTTGCTCCCTTTCTCTCTCTCTCTCTCTCTCTCTCTCCTCCCCCCCCCCTGTGTGTGTTTGGGGGGGGTGCGTGGTTGCTTGCGTGTGTGTGTGTGCTCGGATCTTCTGCACCATTGGTTTATGCTATACTCTCCCGTCCTTATTATAGAAAAAGTATATTTGGAGTTTGTGTCGAGTGGTGGCAACCATATATTTGGTCTGTTCTAACGAACTTCTTTGAGGAAATTACTTTTTAATTGGCCAACCATATTGTTTGTGCTTTTTAACTTTCGAAATTACTTTTTAATTGGCCAACCATATCGTTTGTGCTTTTTATCTTTCAACCATACAACAGTCATTTGATTCTTAAAAACATTGGAGACTGCTGACTTATTTTTGCCATTCTATTGGACACTGTAGTCGGATCGCTTTTTCAATGCTCTAAAAGGGCATGGGGCCTTATGCCGGCTCGTGGTTCTCCCCTTTGAGAGTCATGGTTATAGTGCCAGAGAGAGCATCATGCATGTCCTTTGGGAAACTGACAGATGGCTTCAAAAGTTCTGCATAAATGCTCCTGATACTGTTTCGGATATCAATACTTCTAAAGTTGATGAAAGCCAAAAGGTTGATGATTCTGAAGTTGAAGTGGTTTCAGCAACTGGAGGAGGCGAGTCAGAGACAGCAGGACTAGCACACGAGGTCCTCAATTTGTTACGGAGGTCATTTTTGTGATAATTTCCCATCTGATTATTTTCAACTCTGTTAATACATAACATGTTAACCTGCTTATTCAGAATATACCAAATGGGGTGTTATCTAGTTTGCAGCAGGGAATTATTGGATGTATTACAATTTCAAATAAAAAGATTTAGATGGCCTATATAGTGATATGTATAGTCTTGATGAGGATCTTTGATCAT
>NW_006497754.1:2919818-2946141 GCF_000471905.2 Amborella trichopoda
ATATATATATAGAAGGAGGTCACAATTAATCATTATCCATTATATTTGAAATCTGGTGGTTGAGGATGTCATTGTAGGCACAAAGTCTAAAAAATATTTTTCGAATGTTGTGGCACGCTTTCATATCTTGGATTTCACATCCAATGGTTAAAAGTGATTGTCACCTCCTTATACCAAAAATAAATGATCTCGTAGTATACAATCCCATATATATATATATATATATATATATATATTTAATGAAATTGTTTCATAGTAATATGATGTAACCTCCGCAAACACTTATATGATGTGCTACTTACCAGTAGTGAAGGTGGTAGCGTCTGTTTGTTTTAGATAAATGTTGGAGTCAGAGTGGTGTTCTTGGACTCTAGAAAGTGATGTGAAGTTCATGATTGTTGTTCAAGAAGGCAGCCTCCTGTATTGTTCATGATGCAGTTGATACAGATGCAGTTGATACAGATGATTATGGGGTTCCACATATGTAAAATTTATTGTATTGATGCAATTGCATCTAATATGTAAATATACTAATAGTGTTTATTTCGAAACTATTCACATGCTCTTAGTGTCACAGCTGCCACTAAAAGCACCGGACTGGTGTTTTGTATAATTGGGAAGAACATTTCTTTATTATTGCTCTGCCCATGAAATCATTGACAAGCCACACATTTTTCATCTCTATCATGGACCATTGTTCCAGAGATATCTGTACTTCTGCATTTGCCATCATGTAACTTTTGAGATGTGGTTTCAAATAGATCCTCGTATCTTGGACTTACTAAAAGGTGGATTGAAGGACCATGAGTTTAAGACTAACCGGTTAGCACTCGGGTGTTTAATACCAAAGCCAAGGTACAGTATTGATAGCAAAACATTTCACTCTTTCTTATCTTCAGAGCTTATCCTTGGGATCGGCTACTCGAATCTTGTTTTTATTAGTATGTTCTATTAAGATCCACACCTTCAGTAAGATGATAAGCCTTCATATCTTTTCACATTACTTCTATTAAGTTTGCAAGGGGCCGGCCTAGGCGGAGTTAAAACATTTCAATCTTTCTATGGACCTAAAATTCTGACCAGATGGATTAGTTTTTATCTTTTGAAAATTAGTGCCATTTTTAATGGATGAAATCTAGCTAAAATTCTATATTTTTCTCCTGTTTGTTTTTTGTTAATAAGAAGAGTGAAATACCAGGCTGGTTCATATCTAAGGGAGTTTCTTTTTTAGACAAATGTTATGAATTTATATTAAAGCAATGCTTCAAGAGCATGAGTTTACAAAGATTGGATCAAATCATTAGAAACTTGTAAAAAGGGAAGAGAAATACCATGTTTAGCTAGCCCATCAGCGACATCATTGGCTTCACGTATGGTGTGGCCGAAGCTTATCCTCAAATGAGGCCAGGCACATTGGTGTTGAATTTTTAACAAAAGAGTAAATGGGGACCAGGGGGTCCTTTGCTCTTTTCTACACCACTTGATAGCATTCAGAGAATCCCATTTAATTATAATATCACCAATGAAACCCCTGTCGATGATAATATGAAGGCCTTGAAGGAGAGCAGCCAATTTGACATGATTGGCTGTTGTAGACCCACAAGGACTCGAATAAAAAAACAAGAACCAATCCCAAATTGTTGCGAAGAAGCCCACCAATACCTGTGAGCTTTGGATTTTCAAATGAGCTGCCATCAAAATTAAGTTTGAGGCAAGTTTCTAGAGGTGCAATCCAAGTTCGAAGGGGACGACTAGAATGAGAAGAGGAATGCGCCAAAAATTTCAGATTCATATAAAATCAGTCCGAAGAGCACCCCGTCCTTCAAACGTAGAGGAAAACCAATTCCAAGAGATTGTAAAATGAGATCTTTTACCTTTTCAATAATCTGAGATACCCCATCGAAGGTTCTCCTATTATGTTCTAACCAAATATGCCATAAGATTGCACTTATGAAAATTTTCCAAATCACAACTCTTTTTTTTGGTAATCCAATGATAGAAATATGGTTAATAATGTTGATGGGATTTAAAAGTATCATGAGGAAAAAACCTAATAAGGAGAAGGCCTAGATCCATAAGCTCGAGGCAAAAGGACAGTAAAGGAAAATGTGAGAGCAAGATTCTCCATCATTTTTACACATCAAGTAAATGTTTGCAAGAATTTTACAACTCTTTTGTAGATTGTCTACTGTTAAACATTTCCTTTAACATGCGACCTATAGGAAGGCTTGGATTTTAACGGGAACTGATCATTTCCAAATAGAACCCAAAGATGTATCAACAATACGGATCCGATCCATAAAAAAGAGCCTATACATTGATTTGACAGAAAAAACTCCATTAGTTTCTGATTCCCATATGACCAAATATTCGGTATTAGAAGAGATATAAACTTGTTCAAGCTGTTGGAAGAGATTATGAAGCTACGAAATAACCATGTCCAGTAGCCTATTATAGCGGCATTCAATGTTCCAGACCATACGACTAGAGAGGGAAACAGAAATCAACTCTGAAAGTTTTACATTAAGTTGAGCAACTCTGGCAAAAAGGTCAAGATAAGTAGAAGAGAGATGCGCATCTATTTGTTGAACCAAAATAGAGTGTTATCTCTATTGCCAATAAGCCATCTGATGCTGCTGAAAACAATATTTATGTAGCTATAAATTGATTTTAGAGCCATCATGGAGATTTTTTATGCCTAGAGTGTTTTTTGAACGAGGATTTGAAATGAAGTTTTACTTTGTTTTTATGAAGCCTAATCCTCATTGAAACTACATCTGCAAAAAAAAAAAATTAAAACTAACAATTTTTTTTTTGAAATCTTGAAAATATGGTTGTATACATAGTATCACCTCAAATGACCGATGCGCTTCCCACAAAGTTCATCCGGCCGCTGCTTGGGTCGGCTAGCCCCAATCCTAAAAACCGAAAGCTTTCTTTATTTGTATGTTATTTTTTATTGTAGGCCACGGAGGGTCCTCTTTTTCTTTATTTTTATTTTATTTTTTCCCTAGTCGAGCCTTGATAGGGATAAGGCCGGGATGGCCTGGAACATCGGCGGCCATTGGGCGGTTTATTTTTATTTTATTTTTTATTTTATTTGGCCTAGGTGAAGAGGGATAGGGCCGGGATGGCCTGAAACATCGCAGCCATGGGCCGGTCTGAGTAATCCTATTGGTTATGGGTAATTGATCCGTCCAGGTTAAAAAGAATTAATTTTTTAAAAAGAATTTCAAAATTTTTTTAAAAAATGAAAGTATGTTTAAAGTATAATTATACAAAATACATTCATATGAGACTAAAAAGGTAGTAAGAAAATAGATTTTGAAAAATCAATTTGTGCTAAGGGTATTTTAGAAATAATACAAAAAAGAGAAAAAAATATAAAAATAAGTATTTGTGGCCAAAATATATCCTATTCTTTTCCAAATCAATAGAAAATATTAAAAAATATATAATACAAACAAATTAATGAAAATGGGGATTTTGAAAAATAAATTTGTGCCCAAAGGTATTTTAGAAATAGTAGAAAAACTAAGGACAAATATAAAAATAAGTATTTATGGCCAAAATACTTTCCAATCTTTTCCAAAACTATAGAAAATATTTTTAAAAATAATACAAAACAAATATGAAAAAAAAAGGGATTTTGAAAAATCAATTTGTGCCCAAGGATATTATAGAAATAATATAAAAAAAGGAGGAAAAATATAAAAATAAGTATTTATGGCCAAAATAGATTCCAATATTTTTCAAAACAATAGAAAATTTTAAAAAAATCTAAACAAACAAATTTGTTAAAAAATAGATTTTTAAAATCAGTTTGTGCCCAAGAGTGTTTTAAAAATAATATAAAAAAGGAGAAAAAAATATTAAAATCAGTATTTACGGCCAAAATACTTTCCAATCTTTTCCAAAACAATAGAAAACATTAAAAACAAAAATCTTATACAGCCAAATTTGTAACAAAAGGGATTTTGAAAAATCTGTTTGTGCTCAAGGGCATTTTAGAAATAATATTAAAAAATGAGAAAAAAAATATAAAAATAAGTATTTATGGCCAAAATAATTTTCAATCTTTTCCAAAATAATAGAAAACATAAAAAAAATCTAATACAAACAAAGTTGTAAAAAAAGGATTATGAAAAATCAAATTTTGCCTAAGGGTATTTTAGAAATATATAAAAAAAGAGGAAAAATATAAAAATAAGTATTTGTGGCTAAAATAATTTCCAATATTTTCCAAAACAATAGAAAACGAAAAAGAAAATATAATACATACAATTTTGTGAAAATATAGATTTTGAAACATGAATTTGTGCCCAAGAGTATTTTAGAAATAATGTAAAAATAAGGCCAAAATATAAATATTAGTATTTATGGCCAAAATACTTTCCGATCTTGTCCAAAACAATAGAAAACTTTAAAAAGAATCAAATACAAACAAATTTGTGAAAAAATAAATTTTAAAAAAATCAATTTATGTTCAAGGGTTTTTTAAAAATAATATAAAAAACAAGAAAAACATATAAAAATAAGTAGTTACGGCCAAAATACTTTCCAATCTTTTCCAAAACAATAGAAGACAATTTTTAAAAAATATATTACAAACAAAGTTGCGAAAAAAAATGGATTTTGAAAAATCAATTTGTGCCCAAAGGTATTTTAGAAACAATAGAATAAAATGACGATAAATATAAAAATAAGTACTTATGGCCAAAATACTTTCCAATCTTTTCCAAAAGTATGGTAAACATTAAAAAAATCTAAAACAAACAAATTTGTGAGGAAATGGATTTGAAAAATTAATTTGTACCCAACGGTGCTATAGAAATAATACATATAAAAAGAAATATAAATATTAAAATAAGTATTTATGGCGAAAATGCTTTCCAATATTTTTCAAAAAAATATTAAACATTAAAAAAATTAATTACAAACAAAGTTGTGAAAATAGGGATTTTGAAAAATCAATTTGTGTCCAAAAGTATTTTGGAAATAATCTAAAAAATAAGGAAAAATATAAAAACAAGTATTTATGACCAAAATACTTTCCAATCTTTTTCAAAACAATGGAAAACATTAAATAAAATTTAATAAAAACAAATTACTGAAAAAATAGACTTTAAAAAATCAATTTAAATTCAAACATATTTTAAAATAATATAAAAAATAAGAAAATAATATAAAAACAAGTATTTATGGCCGAAATACTTTCCAATCTTTTCCAAAACAATATAAAACATTTGTTTAAAAATATATTCCAAAAAAATTTGTGAAAAAACGGATTTTAAAAATTCAATTTGTGCACTAGGGTATTTTAGAAATAATATTAAAATGGTGGAAATTATAAAAATAAGTATTTATGGCTAAAATACATTCCAATATTTTCTAAAACTATAATAAACATTAAAAATATCTAATACAAAAAAATTGTGAAAAAATGGATTTGAAAATTCAATTTGTGCCCAACGGTGCAATAGAAATAACATAAAAAAGAAAGAAAAATCTAAAAATAAGATTTATGTCCAAAATACTTTTCAAACTTTTTCAAAACAATTGAAAACCTTAAAAAAAATTTCTAATACAAATAAATTTGTGAAAAAATGGATTTTGTAAAATCAATTTGTGCTCAAGGGAATTGTTGATATAATATAAAAAGGAAAGAACAATAAAAAAATAACTATTTATGGAAAAAACACTTTTCATTATTTTACAAAAAAATTGAAAACATTAAAAAACAACAAAAAAACTAAAACAAACAAACTTGTGAAAATATGAATTTTGAAAAATCAAGTTGTGCCCAAGGGTATTTTAGATATAATCTAAAAATAAGGAAAAATACAAAAGTATGTAATAATGGATAAAATACTTTCCAATCTTTTCCAAAAGAATAGAAAACATTAAAAAGAATCTACTACAAAAAAATTTGTGAGTAAATAGATTTTAAAAAATCAATTTATGTCCAAAGGTATTTTAAAAATTATATAAAAAACAAGAAAAAACATAAAAATAAGTATTTATGGCCAAAATACTTCCCTATCATTTTCAAAACAATAGAAATTTTTTTTTTCAAAAATATATTACGAACAAATTTGAGAAAAAAAAATAGATTTTTAAAAATCAGTTTGGGCCCAAGGGCATTTTAGAAATAATATAAAAAGAAGGAAAAACATACAAATAAGTATTTATAGCTAAAATACATTCCAATCCTTTCAAAAACTATAGAAAACATTAAAAAAAAATCAAATGCAAACAAATTAGTAAAAACATGGATTTTGAAAAATCCATTTGTGCCCAGGGGTATTTTTTATATAATATAAAAAGAAAAAATATAAAAATAAGTATTTATTTTGAAATACTTTCCAATATTTTCCAAAAGAATAGAAAACATTAAAAAAATATAAGTAATGATCCTATGTGGCCCTCACACACCTATGTGTGTGGGACCTCAAATGATCACCATTAAATTTGGAACAAATCTATAGAAAAGTTATCACATGGGTGTGAGACTTGATTTTTTTAGAGATTTGTGCCAAATTTAATAGCGATCCTTTGGAGTCTTACATACATAAGTGTGAGAGGGTCTTACAAGGTCATTTCCCAAAAAATATAATACATGCAATTTTGTGAAAATATGGATTTTGAAAAATCAATTTGTGCCCAAAGGTATTTTAGAAATAATGTAAAAAACAAGGCAAAATATAAAAATTAGTATTTATGGCCAAAATACTTTTCAAAATTTTCCAAAACAATAGAAAACATTAAAAAGAATCTAATACAATCACATTTCTGAAAAAAAATATTTTACAAAATCAATTTATGTTCAAGAGTATTTTAAAAATAATATAATAACTAGAAAAAATATAAAAATAAGTACTGATGGACAAAATACTTTGCAATCATTTCCAAAAGAACATAAAACATTTTTTTAAAAAATATATTACAAACAAATTTGCGAAAAAAAACGGATTTTGGAAAATCAATTTGTGTCAAAGGGTATTTTAGAAATAATATTAAAAAGAGGAGAAAAAATATAAAAATAAGTATTTATGACCAAAAAATTTCAAATCTTTTTCAAAACTATAGTAAACATTAAAAAAAAATCTTATACAAACAAATTTGTGAAAAAGTGGATTTGAAAACTCCATTTGTGCCCAACGGTGCTATAGAAATACTACTAAAAAGAAAACAAATATAAAAAAAAGTATTTATGCCCAAAATACTTTTCAATCTTTTTCAAAACAATAGAAAATATTAAAAAATTATGATACAAACAAATTTATGAAAACATGAATTTTGAAAAATCAATTTGTGCCCAGGTATTTTAGATATTATATAAAAAATAAAAAAATATCAAAATAAGTATTTATGGCCAAAATACTTTCCTATATTTTCCAAAACAATAGAAAACATTAAAAAAACTATAATACAAACAATTTTGTGAAAATATGGATTCTCAAAACAAATTTGAGCCCAAGGGTATTTCAGAAATAATCTAAAAAATAAGAAAAAATATAAAAACAAGTATTTTTGGCCAAAATACTTTCCAATCTTTTTCAAAGAGTAGAAAACATTAAAAACGAGTCTAATACAGACAAATTTTTGAAAAATAGATTTTAAAAAATCAATTTATGATACATGGTATTTAAAAATAATATAAAAAACAGAAAAAATATAAAAATAAGTATTTATGGCAAAATTACTTTCCATTCTTTTCCAAAACAATAGAAAACATTTTTAAAAAACTACTACAAACAAATTTGTGAAAAAAACGGTTTTGAAAAATTAATTTGTGCCCAAGGGTATTTTAAAAATAATATAAAAAAGGAGGAAAAATATAAAATGATGTATTTTTGGCCAAAATACTTTCAATTCTTTTCTAAAACTATAATATGCATTAAATAAATCTAATACAAACAAATTATTGAAAAAATGGATTTGAAAAATATATTTGTGCCCAACGGTGCTATAGAAATAATATAAAAAATAAGGAAAAATATAAAAATAAGTATTTATGTTCGACATAGTGTTCAATCCTTTTCAAAACAATATAAAACATTAAAAAATTATAATACAAACAAATTTGTGAAAAAATGGATTTTGAAAAATCAATTTGTGCCCAAGGGTATTTAGATATAATATAAAAAAGAAAGAAAAATTTAAAAATAAGTATTTATGACCAAAATACTTTCCAATATTTTTAGAAAACATTAAAAAAAATATTCAAACTAATTTTTGAAAATACGGATTTTGAAAAATCAATTTGTGCCCAAGGGTATTTTAAAAATAATCTAAAAATAAGGAAAAATATAAAATAAGTATCTATTGGTAAAATACTTTCCAATTTTTTCCAAAACACTAGAAAACATTAAAAAGAATCTAATACAAACAAATTTGTGAAAAAATAGGTTTTAAAATATTAATTTATGTTCAAGTATATTGGAAAAATTATATAAAAAACAAAAAAAAGTATAAAAACAAGTATTTATGGCCAAAATACTTTCCAATCTTCCCAAAACAATAGAAAACATTTTTTAAAAAATATATTACAAACAAATTTACGAAAAAAAACATTTTAAAAAATGAATTTGTGCCCAAGGGTACTTTAGAAATAATATAAAAAGGGGGACAAATATAAAAATAAGTATTTTTGGCCAAAATACTTTCCAATCTTTTCCAAAACTATAGTAAACATTAAAAAAGTCCAATACAAACAAATTTGTGAAAAAATGTATTTGAAAAATCAATTTGTACCCAACGGTGGTATAGATATAATATAAAAAAGAAGGAAAAATACAAAAATAAGTATCTATCGCAAAAATACTTTTCAATCTTTTTCAAAACAATAGAAAACATTTTTTAAAATATTTATCACAAACAAATTTGAGAAGAAAAACAGATTTTTTAAAATCAATTTGTGCCCAAGGGTATTTTAGATATAATATAAAAATAATAATTTTTGGCCAAAATAGTTTCTAAAACAATAGAAAAAATTAAAAAAATATAATACAAACAAATTTGTGAAAATATGGATTTTGAAAAATCAATTTGTGCCCAAGAGTATTTTAGAAATAATCTTAAAAGTCAGGAAAACCATAAAAATAAGTATTTAGGGCCAAAATACTTTCCAATCTTTTCCAAAACAATAGAAAACATTAAAAAGAATATAATACACACAAATTTGTGAAAAAATAGAGTTTAAAAATATATTTTTTTGTTCAAGGGTACTTTAAAAATAATATTAAAAACAAGATAAAAATCTAAAAATAAGTATTTATGGCCAAAATACTTTCCAATCTTTTCCAAAACAATAGAATTTTTTTTTAAAAAAAATATGTTGCAAACAAATTTGAAAAAAATGGGATTTTGAAAAATCAATTTGTGTCCGAGGGTATTTTAGAAATAATATAAAAAGGAGGACAAATATAAAAATAAGTATTTTTGTCCAAAATACTTTCCAATCTTTTCCAAAACAATAGAGAGCGTTAAGAAAAATCTAACACAAACAAATTTGTGAAAAAATAGATTTTGGAAAATCAATTTGTGCCCAAGGATATTTTAAAAACAATTTAAAAGGAAAAAAAAAACATAAAAATAAGTATTTATAGCCAAAATATTTTCCACTCTTTTCCAAAACAATATAAAACGTTAAAAAAATCTAACATAAACAAATTTGTGAAAAAAAGGATTTTGAAAAAATCAAGTTGTATTCAAAGGTATTTTAAAAAAAAATCTTAAAAACAAGAAAAAAAATATAAAAATGAGTTTTTGTGGCCAAAATACTTTCCAATATGTTCCAAAACAATTGAAAACATTTAAAAACCTAATACAAAATAAATTCATTTTTTTGGATTTTTATATGTCTTTTTTATTTTCTTTAAGTTCAGGCTAGACCACCCTAACCATCCAAAACCGGCTACACTCACTAACGGGTTCCGGGTAACCTGGTTGGGTTCGGGTTGACTTGACCTGTTTTTCCAACACTGATTGGCGGTATTTTGTCGGGATTCCACTCCTCAAGTTGAATCCCTGAATAGCAGTATACCAAGTTAGAAGACACCCTTTCCAACACAACCTAGGATAGTTTTCATCGTGTCCTTAAAAAATGGTGCATCGAAATGGGCCTTGGACTCTCACCTTACCTGCGGCATACCTTTGAGATTTGATTGTGTGAAGTGTGAACAAAACCCTCGATAATATATTCCAATTAAAAACTGGTGTGAACAGAACCCATCCAAGTGATTCCAATCACATGAAGGGTACGTATGAAAGAGGGCTCTGCACTCGATGATTCCAACCATCTCATTCGCTTTATCTAAAGAAAATTATTTTCTTAAAAAAAAATCATATATTATTAGTGGTCATGCTTCATTATAATATTATCTTTCAATACTAGAAAACGTATACTTTCTTGCCCTGCAAGATGAAAAGGATCTCATCAAATAATTAATATCGACAAAGATTTCCCCACATGATTTTACATAAAATATTTATTCATTACTTTATAATATAACACTACTCAGCACACTAAGAACAAATCATTTGAGGCAATATTTTCTCTATGTTATTATTGTCTATTTCATATTATTAGAACTATCAAAATGGACGTTTTCCATCAGTGAAGGAATACGAGGTATCTTATTAGCATATGAAGTATGTAAACATGTGTTAGAGAAAGAAAAAGGAAAGTGGTTTGATAGGCCAGCAGCCCGATCAAAATAAGTAAAACCTCTCCTCATAACTTATCGAAATTGCAATTCAAGCATTAGAAAACTTTTACGTCTATCATCTTAGCTTGAGCGTTATGGTTGTAAAAAAAGAAGAAGATTTCAAGCTCTAAAATTAGTGTATTATGTAACAAATTATTTAGACAGTCCATTTCCCCCTAAAAATAAATGCTCATATATCCACAAGAACTATACCATTTTTTGAGTTTCGCATTTTATTGTCGTTGTTGAAAATTGATTTTAGAGCTGTCATAGAGGTTTTTGTTGCCGAAAGTGCTTTCGGGGTGAGGTGAGACTTTATTAAATCTCATTTAAAAAAAAAGAAGAGAGACATAGATATGAATAAAGTAAGAGAAGAGTCTTGAAATTGAGGATCCGGGCCTTTTCATTAGGGCATGCGCCTTAATTATCATCATTATCTTAGGACGGCTAGTAAAGTCCTGTGGGATCACATTGTATACTTACTCCATATAGTCCAAAGACCGTAGTACACTCACTCAATTGGACAAATATTTTTTTTTCAAACTGAAGTTCATATATCCAAATCAGATCACCACAAGAGAATTTAGAAGAATCTTGATCCTAAATTTCAGAACATTAAATCCTTCCGACTATCGAGAAATTGGTTGATCTCTATTCAATTACATGATATTATATTTTTCAAGCATATATGGGAAAATATACGATGAGATTATTTATCTTTGATATAAGGTGGCCACAATTAATCTTGATCATCTGACGTGTAATTGGATGGCTGCATTTATTTCATGGACCAAGCTCAAACTCACAAAAAAAAAAAATTTGAACTTTATGACATACCTAAACTATCAAATTTCACATCGGATGGTTATAAGTAATTGCGACTTCCCTATCGAAAGTAAATGATTTCATTGTATACAATCTTAGCACACATAAGTGCAATAGTTATGATGCCTTTGATGAGATTGGTAGACAGGGTGAACAAGTTACATCTCCAAAAATTGAAGTATTAAAAATTACCCACAAGTAGGATTTTGTTGGAGGGACCAGATAAACTACATGCTCCTACAGGAGTGTAGAATCTTTTGACTCATCTCAATGGTGGCCCCTCTTCTTATACAAAACCAGAAGTAACGTGTGTGTGAGAGAGAAAAGAGACTTCAAATGGTTATAAAGTTGGAGGAAGATTGGCCCTTATTTTTCCCAAAAGTCATGTCTTGAAAAGTAGCCATATTAGGTAATGCAAAAAGAAAAAGTGATAAACAAGATGGCATTTTCATGGAGCCCCTATTCACACCCACACCATCGTCAGCAATATCGTTAATAGAACCCTCACTATTGCTTGGTCAAATTCCAAAATGTCAAAACGGTTAGTTACCATAAAATTTTGGGAAATTTATGCGTAGACTCAAGTTTAACTGTTAGAATTTTAAAAATGACCTTTATTTTTAGGGTGTGGTTCCGTAAGGTTGCAACCTTGAATCATTAAACCATCAAAGTAAAGTTCACCATTAAATTTTATAATAGAATATAATTTTGAAGTCAAAAGTTCTCATGATGACCTGAGAATCGATGCTTATCTCTAACTACAAAATTTTAGACTCAAAACATGATTCAAATCAAGTAGGTCTACTAACACATGAAAATCTTGAAAATTGAACTCTTTTTTCTTTTTATATTCACACATCTTTATGTCGAGAGGGTTTTTCAACTTTAAAACAACTTTTTTATGATGGATTTTTAAGTGTACATTAATTCTACATTTTAAAGTTGCAACCTTATATAAAATTTTTTATTAGTTTAATACGTTTTATGTTGAGCTATAAAATTTTTGAAGCTATTTTTTTTTATTTGTATTTTTATAAAGTTTGACTATCAAACCACCTAAAACCTAAAAAAACTAGGAGTGTGGTTTAAAATTTGGAATTTCAAACTTCTCAAAATACGAAACTACACATTTGGTTAGTTTGAAAGTTGAACTTTTGGTCACATCTTAAACACATTAAAGCTATAAGAATATTGGCCGCTCAAAATTTGGACTTTTGAACTGTCCAACACATTTTTGTGCTTTGGGTGGTTTGGATTTTTTAACAGCCCCAACAGTTCGTATTTTTGTGTTTTAGGAGAAAGTTGAACTTTTGGACAAGGGGAAAGATAAAAATTAAAAAAAAAACTTCAAAAAGTTAGGCCTCACCTCAAAATATGAAATATTTATAATTTCAAATTTTATTTTGGGTGCATGCGTGGATTTACCTTAAACTTTTATACATTTTAACCTTAGTAAAATACTTTATTTTATGGATGCATTTCTATAAGGCCTAGGCCTTGAAAAAAAAAGTAAAGCCCGAAATCTTATCCAAAAAAACACTTTGGACATAGAAAATCCCTACAATGGTATTTAACATCTATTTCCACGATTGGTCATGAAATCTGTAGCTCAAGAAAATGGTACAAATATTATGGATTACAATATATGCTATTTTAGGGTTTGAAATTCTAATTTTTTCTATACCATATTGAACAAGGTGAACATGTTCGATATGAATATTTTCCGACAGTAGAAATATAAACTCTTTTGCGATTTTTGAGGTGAGGCTTTAAAGCCATTGCAATATTTTAACATTTTCCTTAAATTTTATTTCTACCTATACTACATTGAATGTCGACATAATTCGTCTTCCAAAGTTTTCCGGTGAACACTCTTGGTTCAAAAGTGGGCCAACCTTGCGCCACATGAAATTTGTAGGCATTGGCATTATAGCCTATGTCATTCTTCACTGGGCCCCACCCTCTATCATGGGGTTCGTCATTGTCTTTGGACAGCGTAGATTGAAGGACTCGTGACCGTCTGTTATATATCAACCGTCCATTTGATTGATAATGCCTCTCCCTCGGATATAACCTCTCTTATTCAACCCATATAGGAGAAAGAAACTAAAAGTGATTTGGATGATTGCTACCTTTCATGTATCTTTCTCCACCACATTGAAAGGAAGAAAAGCTTAAAAGAATTCAAAAGTCTACCATCGCCATGTACATGTGGACCAGGGTCTCTCTATCTCTTTTTTTCTCTCTCTTCTCTCTACATCCATCCATAAATAAATTGCTTCAAAGACGGTAGAAGATTATCAAGCCAAAGCCGCGGCGCGTGCCACCGAGAACTTTTCTCTGTCTAGTTTCTCTCTCTAGAGCGCGTGCCCGGCCATCGTCCTCCCCCCTGCTGGAAAGTGTCAGACATGGGTGCTCATGAGGACATGCTTGTAACTAAGGTGTGTGAGCTCTATGACAAAATATCAAAGCTTGAGAGCCTTAGCCCATCACCTGAGGTGAACACCCTATTCACTCAGCTTGTCTCAATTTGCACCCCACCTTCTTCAATTGATGTATCCAAGCTGAGTCCTAAGGTTCAAGAGATAAGAGCCAAGCTCATAAGGCTATGTGGTGAGGCTGAGGGCCTTTTAGAGGCTCACTTCTCCTCAATCTTGGCTTCCTTTGAGAGCCCAATGGACCACCTTCACATTTTCCCATACAACTCCAACTATCTAAAGCTTAGCCGCCTAGAATTCAATATTTTAAGCCAATACACATCAAAAACCCCAAAGTCCTTGGCTTTTGTGGGTTCGGGCCCTTTGCCCCTCACTTCCATCACACTAGCACTAAACCACTTGAAATTCACCAATTTTCACAACTATGACATAGACACAGGTGCAAATTCCATGGCTCTTGGCCTTGTTTCCTCACACCCTGACCTCTCTAAGCGCATGTTCTTTCACAATGCTAACATCATGGATGTGAGCCATAGGCTGAGGGACTATGATGTGGTGTTTTTGGCTGCCCTTGTGGGGATGAGCACGAGAGAGAAAGCCAAGGTGGTCAAGCACCTGGCTAAGCACATGGCCCCAGGTGCACTCTTGATGCTGAGGAGTGCTCACGGGTCTCGAGCTTTTCTGTACCCTGTGGTCGAGCCTGAGGAGGTCCACGGGTTTGATGTCCTCTCGGTTTATCACCCGACGGACGATGTCATAAACTCGGTGATGGTGGCTCGTAAGCATTGGACTGAACCCGGACCCGGGCTCATGCCTGTGGACACGAGTGGGCTCATGGCCATAGACCAAGGCCTTAGCCCTATCATCTTGCTCAACAAGTGCTCTGAGGTTCAAGGGTTCAACCCACTTGGTTCCATGATGGAGGAGATTGCAGTTGAAGAGCAAGCATCGTGAGGTTCTCACCATCGGCTTAAAGTGTGGGTTACTGATTGTTGTTTTGATTGATATTTGCATTTGTGTCTTGTCTTGGTAGGTATATGTTAGGCTACATATTATGTCGGCATGTAAGAGCCACTTATGGTACGTCTACTTGTGTTGTCAATTTTATTTTTCATCAAGTACTACTAATCAGAAAAATACGCTGCACTATGTAACTTGTTGCTTTCTTTTCATCTATCTCAGTCTGTTTTTTAGTGTTACTTATCATGTCTTTCTTTTCATGTATCTTTCAACTTGTCATCTCTCTCATTCTCTCTATATATCTTTCATTCCTTTCACTTGTTCTTTCATTCTCTCTATAAATCTTTCATTCCTTTCACTTATCCTTTTAATTGGAGAGTACGTTTTGATTTTTCAAGTCCTACCAATCATCTCTCTATTTTCTATCATATTTTTGTCTTTGAAGATTATTTTTTCTTAATCATAAAGAAGTTATATCCTTATAAGCTTAGAACCAATATTTGCAACGTCGAGACAACAACAAACTCAAGATGGAGAGAACGTCACAGTAGAGTTATTGATACCTATTTCTGATTACTCAATAGTGTATACGAGGTTTCAAATATCGGACTCAGGCTCCTACCACAAGTCAGAATCCAAGTAGCTTGACCTGACCCAAGTCCTTCATGGTTATAATAGGACGATTTCTGAAATACTGAAAACCAGGAAAATCGAGAGAATCCCAACAACTTCTGCCCAAAATCACCGACTTTTTATTGAATTCCCGAGGCGGACAGGTTATTCATGAAGCACTGAATGCACCCTCCCACAAACCTCTCTTTAATGAGCTGAAGACTTTTAGTTCCTCAAAAATGGCGAGAAAGGAAAAAGTTTTGTACTTTATTTGGGTTAGGTCTTCGTTCCTGGCCAATTTAGTTGATAACAGGATGGCATACGTGGAGAATCCTCAACAGTTTCTATAAATAACCAAGTAACGGATCATTTAATGTTTTGGTGATGTCATTGCTCTTCTTTTTTTGCTGAGAGCGGCCAATAGAGCAATACGTACAGGGCCAATTGGCTCGAACAGTCCGATTGGCCTGGTCCCAAAATAAAAAAAAATATAAAATTATAATAACAATAACTAAGGCCAAGAAATATGATCAAGTGCCGGGCCGGGCTGAGATGGTGACGTGGCTAGTTGGGCTCGGGCCAAGGCCTCTACGCTTGGTCCGTGTTGGTTTGAGCCTCTAGGGATTGGGGCTTGGCTTAGGCCAAGCGTGGCCCGATGTGTTGTCAACCCTACCTAAGTCTACCACGCGTGCAAATCCAAACAGATGGTTGGGGTCGTAATAGGGCCGATTGGGCTCGGGCCAAGGCTTCTTTGCCCCGGTTCATGCTGGTATGAGCCTCTAGGGATTGGGGCTTGGCTAGGGCCAAGGGTGGTCCGGCGTGTTGTCACCCCTACCTAAGTCTACCTCGCGAGCAAATCCAAACAGCTGGTTGAGGTTGAAAAGAAATTTCATATAATATAAAGGGCATAATAGGTAATGTGGGGTTGAAAAGAAATTTCATATAACATAAAGGGCATAATAGGGAATGTACGCTATGGATACATCAACGTCTTCAAATTGAGTGATCTGGATTAGAATTGCCCTGACCGAATCGAAAATCATTGATAGCATTTTAGATCCCTTAATATATCGGGACCCTTTTAATTGACCAATCGAACTAAGTGAACTGGTCATCGAACTAAGTGAATTGGACCGGATGATTCAACCAATTCCCTAATTGAATTGGACCGGATCATTCAACCAATTCCCAAAGTTTTTTATTTCTAATAATTAAAAAAAAATTACAAAAAAACCTCCAAAATTACACTTTCTATCTAACTTACCTCAACCTAACTTTTTTTTCATTTTTTTCCCAAATACACTTTCTATGCAAATACGCCTCCAACCAAAATAAAAATAAAAAATACCTAAACTACCCTCCCTTACTTTACCTTACCCATGCCTCTATCTCCTATATCCCACCAAAATAGGGTCCGATGCAGTCCGGCAATAACGCTCCGACACTGTGTAAAATGCGGTTTGGCAGTACGGCTCTGATACTATGTAAAGTACGGTTCGGCAGTAAGGCTCCGACACTAAGGCTCTGACACTGTGTAAAATGCGGTTTGGTGATACTGTGTAAGTGCGGACCGGTAGTTATAAAGGGCAGTCCGACAATAGATGTTATTGGATTCCAAGGCTTTGGTATGGTAGTTGTAAAGGACGGTTCGACAGTAGATGTTACTAGATTCCAGGTTCTGATATTATGTAAAGGGCAATCCGATAGAAGTTAGTTTCGGTCAGGTAGTTTTCTTAGGGCAGTCTGACATTTATGCGCTCCTTTATTATAAAGGTCCAAAAATCGATAATTTCGGTCTGATAGTTGTCTTAGGGCGGTCCGACACTTGTGTACTCTATTATTGCAGGGGTCCAAAAATCGATGTAAAATTTGGGTAAGATGAATTTTGTATATATATATATATATTTTTTTTATAATTTTCAATAATTAAAGTGGGGGATGGTACTTTGTACAAGGGGATGGTCTATACCTTATACAAGGTCCGATGCTGGCCCACCACCCACTCCACTCCATATACGAGGCATGTATCATACCTGTCGCGAAACACGTACTTACTGCGTTCATGATCACCCCTTTCTCGAACATCTCATTGGGTGGTCTGCGGGACTTTATACTCCCCATTAGAAAGAACCCAATTTAAAATGTTGTAAAATAAACCCCACCACAAAATCATTTGGGGTTGTCCAGATGTTCGGCTCCTATCTTCCTGAACTTCTTCACCAGCTGCTCTCTCTCCAAAAATCATGTCTCTTAATGTAGAGGGCCTTCGCCAGCTTCAAACGCCATGGTTAAGGGCTTCTTAAAAAAGAGAAATCTTGCTAAAAATTCTGACCATTTTTTGGCTGCCTGTTTTTGGGTCAGAACCAGTTACAGTTCAGCTGAAACACATGGAAATGGTACAATTAGAGCCTTTGCTACTTTCTCAAGGTGTAATGCTTATCTGGAGCTTCTTAAAACTTGCACAACCAGCTCGAAGAGGTTAAGAAATCATTTGTTTCTCAGATACAAGCCTGGTGCCATGGCTGCTCTCTCTTCAAAAGTTATGTCTTTGTGTTTTATGAATCTGAGAATGAAAACCCAATTGAATACGGTATCTATATTTTATGAATATGAGATTGAAAACCCAACTGAAAACAAAGAAAACCCAATTGAAAACATAGGTGAGAGACAGAGAGAGATGGGTTCTGTGTTTTATGAACCTGAAGAAAAAACCCAACTGAAAACGCCAGAGAGATAGACAGGTAAGAGAAAGGCCAAGAGGATAGAGAGAGATGAATACCAAATATGGCTGATGGACAGGTGAGCTATGGCGATTTTCCGGTAGCTGAAACTAATTCCGGTAGGTGGAAGGGCTTATGGCTATGGGAGCGTGGGAAGAGGAAGAGGGTGCCCTGGTTTTGGGTACTTCAAAATTGAGAGGGAGAAAAAAAACTCTACGCCGCAAAAAGCAATTTTTTAAAGAAAAAGTTTGAGAAATGATCGTGCACGACCATTCTCCACTTATTCGTGTAGGATTTCAAAGAAATATCATTAAATTTGGTACGGATATATAAAAAAGTCAAATACCATACTTATATGATAATTTTTTTAGATATCTGTATCAATTTTAACAGTGATCATTTGAATCTTAGATATATGGGTGAAGAAAAATCCTATAAGATCATTAATATAAAGATGCAACCTTATAATGTAGAACTACGAATGCACCTAAAAAATCCATCGAAAAATATCGTTTTAATGTTGAAAAACCATTTGATTCATCATCTCGAAATCGAGATGTATGACCATGAAAAATACAAAGATTTTTAAGTCTAAAAAATAGTGTATTTTACAACATATTATCTACACCGTCCATTTTCAAGATTTTCATGTGTTTATAGATCTACTTGATTTTAACTATTTTTTAAATTACTTTTTTTATAATTAGATATAAAAATAGATTTTGAGATAATCCTAAGAACATTTTATATCAAAATTATATAACATGATAAAATTTGAAGGTGCACCTTACCTCTACACAGCTACGGATGCATCTGTATGCCAACTGCACCCTTTTTTTAATGCCCCCAAAAGTATTTTGGAATAGATGAAAATGCCACCACAGTTGATTTTTAAGTCGAAATTTATTGAGTACAATTCTAAATTGTTCTATAGTGGGCACCCTAACAAAACCCTATTTTAAGGTGATATTATAGTTGTAAATGGTTAATAAATATTCACAATTTAAAATTTGATTGATGAGAATGCTTTTGGCTACTCTGATTTTTTATTAATGTTTTTTATTTCACGAATGTAGTTGGCGATAATAACAACTACCAATTTGAGTTTCCGAAGTACGACGTGGATAATGAAAACATGAGTAATCCTAAGCATTCCCATTACGATTAAAATAATTATAATTTAATCTTATTTACATCTCAAAGTCAGCAATGGAATCCATCTCACCCCAAACATCTCTGCACAAAAGTAAAGGAATAATTTCTTTCTTCAAAGATGACCATCGAAAAAAAAGGACCTTCTTTCTTTTAAGGGAAAAGTTTATATAAAGCCGAGGCTTTAAACAATTAAATTTGAACTTACCACGAAATTTTCATTAGAAGAGGTTGTTTTGATGCCTCATCTCGACATCAAGAAACATGGACATGAGAAAAAATGGATTTCAAGTTTTGAAAATAGTGTATTTGTAACGTATTTTTTTACTGTTAATTTTCAAGATTTTCAGGTTTTCATAGATATGTCGATCGACATTACTTTTTAAACTTTAAATATTATAAATAAATATAAAAAAATATTTTAAGGCTATCACAAAGATTTTCAATATTGAAACAACATTTTTCGACATTATTTGAAGCAGGCTCTAATTTGATTGTTTAGAGCCTCAGCTCTGTACAAAACAAACCCTTCTTTTAAATGCAAACTAAAAAAATGCGAAGTAAACTCCTCTCTCCCCGCTTTTTTTGCACTCTCTCATCTCTCTTAATATCATGCCATCATCTTAGGAAATAACGTTGGCGCTATCCTTTCCAACGCTTCCATATCTCTATTTACGGTAGCAAGGGTTCGGGTGGCTGGAACCCCCGGTTGACTATGTCCTAAAATTTGGGCTTGGCCAAGCTAAGACAGGCTTGGCCCAGCCTGAATTTTATTTTATTTTATTTTATTTTATTTTATCTATTTTCCTCTAATTTTACCTAGACCGGCTAAACCCTGATAGGGCCCAAGCCCGCCCTTAAGTAAAAAGTATTAAATTTTTGTGGGGAAGAGATGAACCCAACAAACTCTCAAGGGAATAGTATTTAATCTTTGTGGGGAAGAGATGAACCCAACAAACTCTCAAGGGACTAGTGTTGAATTTTTGTGGGGAAGAGATGAATTCACCAAACTCCCAAGTATTGATGGCTTGTTGTTAGACTATAAATCGCAGAACATGATTTTACCAAAACTATTGAGAACTCTATGTTTTTCTTTGTGCGCTTCTCTTTAGCTATGAAGCCCTAGTTATGAAAGGATGAGAGGACGTCGTTCTTGATGTTTAACTTTCTTCTTGGAATCTCTTACGAACTGCATTATCTTCTACCTTAACAAAATGGGATTATATACAATGAGACCATTTACCTTTGATACAAGATGTCACAATTACTTACAATTATCTTATGTGAAATTTGATACTTTGGACGTGTCACAAAGTTCGATAAAATTTATTTTGAAGTTTGAAGTTGATCAATGGAATAAATGTAGCCACTCAATTTCAAATCCGATGGTCAAGATTAATTGTAAACTTTATACCAAAGGTAAATAGTTTCATTTTATACTTTTTCTAACAAAATATATCATAACCGACTCTCAATATAAAACTGCCTACATACTCTTCAAATCTCTACAACAACAAAGAGTAAAAAAAAACTTTAAACTTAAAAAATCTAAAAATAGTTAAAAAAAAAAAAAAAAAAAAAAAAAAAAAAACTACATGGCCTCAAGGATCTAAGTGTTAAGAAACTTAAAATTCAATTTTTATCTTTTATGATAGCTCCAAAAATTTATGAATGAAAAAAATCTCATAAGTGACCACGTAGAGGGAGTAAATATATATGGATTGCATACCATGAGACTATTTACTTTTGATATAAAGTTAATCATCCAATCCAATGTAAAATTTGATTGTTTGGAGGTGTCATGAAGCTCGAGAAAATTTCTTTTGAAGTTTGAACTTGGTTAATGGAATAAATACAACCATCAAATTTCACATCCAATGAACAAGATTAATTGTGACCACCTTGTACCAAAGGTAAATAGTCTCATTGTATATTTTTCTAAATATATAGGATGGAGTTTCGATAAGGCCTAGGCTTTATGAAAACAAAATAAAGCCTCATGTCAAATCCGGTCTAGAAAAATACTTTCGACAATAAAAATCTCTATGATGGCTCTAAAATCAATTTTCGATGCCAGACAATAAAATTTGAAACTCAAAAGATGGTATAAATCTTGTAGATCTTTGAACACGTATTTTTAGGTTGAAATGAACAGTCTAGATAATGTGTTACAATATACATTATGTTTAGAGCTTCAAATTTTAATTTGTTTTTCACAAGCATAATACTTAGGCGGAGATGATCGATGTAAAGATTCTCCAATACTTGAATTGTAATTTTTGATGAGTTATGAGTTAAAGCTTTACTTATTTTGATCGGGCTACGGCACTATCAAACCATTTTTCATATATAATATGCTCCAGCACGAGCATATTACTCTGGCTCATATTGCCTACGCCGGTTGTGAGGTCGAAGTTAGACATGGCTGAATCAAATTTGATGTATTGTAGGACATCTGTCATGTCAAATTAATAAGCCAAAAGTTTTTGTGTTCTCAAGGGAGCACACATTCATTTGCTCTCTTGGGCAAAACCTAATCTACATACATTTTTAGGACCCCTAAATTTTGGGATTTAATCTCTTCAACTCATATGTTAAAAATAATAATTCAAATTGCATTCCCTATAGTTTTTTAAAAATAATGCTTTAATATTAAATATAAACCGTCCAATTTTTTAAGGGTGAAATCTAAGTGGTAGAAATATCAAAATGTAAAATTTGGCTCTCTTTTGGGTTTCAATGATAAAATTCAGGCTTATCTTGTAAGATCCAAGTGTTGCTTTTTGATGTTTGAGTTTTTCTCATTTTTGTCATTAGATCAACGTCTTGCTTCTTTTTTTTTTCTTTTTTTTCCTATTTAGATATTGTGGCTTCCGTCAAATTTCAGTCGTTTTTCCTTGTGGTCTAATGGTTGTTTCTAAAGTTTTGAAAATGAAAAGCATATTTAAAGCATGACTAACCAAAAGACATCCAAATTAAGTTACAAAAAAAAAAAAAAAGATTTAAAAAAAATGATTTGAGACAAGGAGTATTTTTGAAATTTTCTAAAAAGGGAAAATCTACTAAAAAAAACCCATGAAACCCCCCAAATTAAACAAAAAAATGATAATTAACTCCTTTTTTGACCTTTTTCAATGTCTCAATTATAGAATTTATCCTTTTTTTTTTTTTGGACAACCCCATTGTAATAATAGAGTTTGCGATTCATCTTGTAACTTACTTGTGAGGTTTACAAGATAAGAGAGAGAGAGACAAGTGTTCAGAGAAGATTGCTAGAGAGAGGATGAAGAAAGATAAGGAAAATGCGAGTTTTGCAACGATTTATATAATATGGTGATTAAGAATAAATTTTATTATTTAGACAATAGATAAAGTAAGGAGGGTTAAAATTCCCTTTTTATTTTAACTTAAGGGTTTCATGGGATATTTACGTAACCAGGGATTCCCATTCAAATATGGCAGCACTTTGGCAACATCCCTCAAACGCAACAACTATTCAAAAAAGTGGGGAAAAAAAATCTAAGAAAAAAAAAAAACACACCCACTCACACATCCACATTTTCTTTTGCTTCCTAAGCCCCCAATACAAGTCTTTCAACCAAAGAGAAAAATGACAAAACAAGAAGTGAAAAACCTATCCTTAGTTACAACATAGGCAACTCATACATTACACATTAAAAGGTCTATCTCTTAGTTTGGTGAGTTAAGATTTTCAAAAACTTAATTTCCAAAATGCAACCTATGTTTGTCATATTCACCGAGATAATATCCAGACGGCCCATAACATCACAATAATTCCTTTCATCGCGATAACATAAAAAATAATATCAACCCTTGATTTTCTCATGATAAAATCAAATTACTGCCAATAATTGTCACTAAAGTCTGAACTCAAAAGCAATTTTTAAGAGAAACACCCCTGGAAAAATTATCAACAATAAGGTTCAAATTTCAAATTTTAAAATTGAGCACGTATGCTATGCTCCCATGGGAGCATATACTGTACAATTACTGTCAATCAAAAGTCCTACGTGGGAGGATTTTTTCAGTTTGAAATTATTGGAACCACCTGAGAATCATAGATAAATATTTTCAAAAGAAAAAAATTTGGAATTTCACATTTTTTTATAGTTACATCTTGCCCTTCAATATCGAACGGTCTCCATTCAATCTTGATAGACTGTTTTTTCCTAGTACATAGTAAGCTCAATTTGCATTTTTTTTTTTTTTAAATATTAGTCTATGTGTTGAATTGTTACTTCCGCAAAACTAGGGCCTAGGCCCCAAAATGTGGCCCGAAGGTTAAGCCAAGACTAGGCCATCATGGTCGGAGGGTAGGACCAGGCCGGGCCACTACTAGGGCCATGATAATGTTGACCCGGTCTGGCCTTGCTCTTTTTTCATTATTTTTCTCCTTTATTTCTCCTTGATTCTATTTGGCCTTGCCCACCCTGGCCCGACAATGATAGGGCTAGGGGCGGGCCCACCTAGAATCTTGAGTACCAAAACGAATAAATCTTGTAGAATAGCATTTTCCTAGACAAGGTCAAGCAGGTTTTTCACTCGGGATGTCTTAAAATGACAGCAAACGCAGCTAGACATTGGGCAAAAGAAGTACGTGCAAGCAAATCAAGAGCGATTTTTGACTTAATAATACAGGGATAGATAGTTTTAGGAGTATTTAACTACGATCTGTACATTTACTACAATCAATTTTGTTTCTTACCATCATTATCATATTTTTAAGAGTTTTTCATGCTTCTAAAACTTATTTACAATTAATTTTTGTAATTTTTACGTGATATGGTAAGTCAAATCTTTCCGAGCAATTCGTCCTTGATTGGAGACTCTGAACAATTTATTAGAAACGGCTAAAATATGTCTCATGAAAATTTTAATATGATAATAATAAAATTTATTAAAAACGGCTAAAATGTGCCTCATGAAAAGTTTAATATGATAATAATGTTTCTATGTATATCCCTCCTATCATTTCCATGCAACAGCAAAATCAAATATTTCTTTGTATCTCACATAAAAGTTTGAAATCTAACCACAAAATTATTTTGTAAACCTCCATAAAATTATACTTATATTTAGCGGTCGAGTGAGGACCGTCCTTGTAAATTTTAAACTTAAAATGCTTCGGAGTGTCGTCAGATATGGGTCCTAGAGTGGATGGAGGTCATGGGACAGTCTCGATTGTTTTCTTCTTTCCTTTAAATCTGCACAAAAATTGTTCCTCATTGCTAGACCATGGTCACCTCATGCACCTTTTTGCAAAGGTTTTGTGCTCTTTTGGTAGTCCGCCAAACATTGCTTTAGAATGGGCACCTCCCTACATCAGATTGACCTACATTTGAAACTTAAGCCTTTGAGGACAGTGCCTCTCTTCCACAAAGGTTTCAATTAATTCAACCGTAGATTTATGTTGTAAATTTTGTGCCGTTTAGGAGGCCACACCCAGTTTCTACTTCAACAAAGAAATATGAAAGGCCATATTCGAGTTATTCGATGGCCAAAGAGCACAATTTCATTATTTAAGTCTTTTAACACAATACCTTTCTTTAATAAATACTCCAAACTATTTGGCCACCTATAATCTGGGCACCTATTCTGTACTCTCAACTTTGCAAAGTCGTATTTACGGTTCATCCGATACCGGATTGGCCCGATATTAGATGGTAGCTTTGGGTACCTTAGATTAAGTTCATAACCCTCACATTGTAGTAGTCGTTAGAGGGTTTGCCTAAAGTTTGCAAATTTGAGCATGTAACTAGCTTGGATTTTCATCATTTGGATTTGCAAATTCTAGCCCCCATCTAAGACTGCTTTCACCAATTGTACCCAGTAATTATTGTTGTCTTCTTACGGTTACCATGCTGGTCGACCCTGAGGATGGCACTTATTGGGCCACTATTCTGACTTATTTCTTCATCTCTTTTATTTAAGGCAGCAAAAGGCTTTTCAAAACATCCACAATTCAGGGTTTTAACTTCTCAAGACCGTAGTTCGGTACTGTGTGCACTACAATTATTTTTATTTTGCATTAAGATACCCTATAGTTCGGTACTGTGCTCTACAGCAGCAACAATTATACTACACAAGCTCATTAAAGATGATCTCTAAAAGTTTTTAGTGTTCCATATGCTATGGATTGACCACTTATTCAGTTATGAGAGTTACCCAATTCACTATATGGCTATTGCTGAATGATTATCATCAACCATTCTATCCGATAGGACACCCTCCACGACCGGAAAAATTTACACGAATTTTAAAAAGTTTGTCTATCTAAACCATGATCTATTGTTTTGAAGAAAATCTAGAAATTTTCCACCAAGATGGACGGAATTTGCGTGAAGTTTGAAATTGTATCTCTCTAAACTATGATGTGTTGTTTTGCAAAAAAAAAAAGAAAAAAAAACAGAAAAAAAGAAATCTTGAAATTTTGCATCACGTGAAATTTGCATGAATTTGGAGAGATTTTCTCTCTTAACTGTGATTTTGCTGTTTTGCTTAAAATCTCGAATGATTTTGCTTGTTTGCTTAAAATCTTGGAATTTTGCATGAAGTATGTGGAATTTACCTTAACTATGCAGAAATTTTGGTTGACAGGATCCTTTTAAGAAAAAGGGAATGGTTCTGGATTTAAGGATCTGATTTTTATTGCAATTCTTTCCCAATACAAGAATAACAAAAAAATGTCAAAAAGAAGAAAAAGAAAGCAGTCCTCATTTGGGAAAACAAAAATCTCATTAAATTTTCTCTCCCTCTCTCTCTCTCTCTCTCTCTCTCTCTCTTCTCTTACTTATTATTACTTACGTACTTACTACGTACTACTACTACTAACTAACTAACACTACTACTACTACGTACGGTACGGGTACGGTAGGTAGTACGA
>NW_006497754.1:2961459-2974931 GCF_000471905.2 Amborella trichopoda
GTTCTTGCCCTTACAATTCTTTTTACATTTTAATCCAGCTGAATGATGGGAGATATATAGTACTGATGCACCTCACCTAAAGAGGATAACAATCAAGGTGCTCTCCCAGACATGTTCTGCTACTGGCTGTGAGCGCAACTGGAGTACGTTCCAATGGTTGCACACTACTAGGAGGAATCGACTCGCTTCTGAGAAGCTTCATAAACTAGTCTACGTTCATTATAATTTAAACCTCAGAGAGCGACAAATAAGAAGGAAGCTTGAAGACTATGGGCCGATAGACTTAGACACAATATTTGTCACAGACACAGCAGACCAATGGGTAGTAGAAGAGGAGGAGCCAGTGTTGCACAAGAGAGCGTTCCTTGAGGCTATCGGTGATGAAGATATCGAAGAAAGTGATGAGCAGCATGAAAGAGGAAGCAGCCAGCCAATGTATCCACAATATGTCGGTGATATTGCACCTAATGAGGGAGAGTGGGAAGGGGGTCTAAGAGAAAATGAGAGAGATGATGATTCTGAGGCCACCCTATCCCAGCCATATTATTCACATATCGAGTCCCAACAGCAACAGTGTAGGGATGAGCACGACAATGCAGGTGAGCATGAAGGATGGACAAGCTTCGGGGATTTTGGATTGGGAACACAACAAAACACTAACACTCAGGGATTTGGGAATAGTCAGACGCCAGCTAATATCGATGATTCGTTTTTAGATCGAATCAATGAATTGTCAAACGAATTCAATCTATGGCACCTGCGTGACCAAGAAGAACAACAACGTCGTCTATCATTTTATTTTTAGATCGTATGTTACTAATTTTATGCTTTATTGTAGTCCATGTATGTTGATATATTTATTCCATGATAATTCTATGTTTATCCTTTTGTGTGATGTAAATTAAATGTTGAATGGCGGTTCATGCAGGGAAAGAACATATCAATATTCGCATATTCATTCAAAAACATGAAAATTCTTAATGGAGTACCCTCATTTTTTATCGAATTCCTAAAAAAAAATATTTATAATGAATTTTAATAATTTTTTCGGATTTTTTTGAAGCTTTATTCTGACCGATTCTCGATCCAGATCGCCGATTCGCCGATCCGGATCGGTTTTTTGAAAGCCCGATCCGGGTCACCGATCCGGTTTTTAAACCATTGGTTCGATCCAAAAACTAGATTTTTGATCAATTTATTGGTCTTTTTTTTATCAAAATTGATTTATGGATTTTGATCATCAAGGTTTCATCTGTCGCATAAAATAGATATGTTGATTTATAATTAAGTAAATATTTTTATATGAATTTATTTATTGCTTGATGTCATGAAAATTTCATAGGTCTAAATTTTTTGCAATTGTTTAAATTAAATAAAAAATACGAAATATGTTTTTATTAGATTTGATGTGTTTGAAAGATGATGGAAGCCTTTACGAAGCTTTTTTCTTCGTGTTCGATCCAAAAACTAGATTTTCGATCAATTTATTGGTCTTTTTTATCAAAATTGATTTATGTATTTTTATCATCAAGGCTTCATCTGTCACATAAAATAGATATGTTGATTTATAATTGAGTAAATATTTTTATATGAATTTATTTATTGCTTGATGTCATGAAAATTTCATAGGTCTAAATTTTCTACAACTTTTTAAATTAAATAAAAAATACCAAATATTTTTCTATTAGATTTGATGTGTTTGAAAGATGATGGAAGCCTTTACGAAGCTTTTGTATTGATTTGTTTGATTTTTCAAACATTAAGGGTCATTTTTGCTTGTAATGTTGCTTGATTTTAGGGGTTTTTAAGAAACCGATTTTTCAAAACAATTTAATTTTACTTAATATTATTAAGTTAATAAAATTATTATTTTTATGATGAATATGAGAAGTGTTTTTCTAATGAGCTTATTAAAATTATATTTTTTTGCTAAAATTATGTTTTACAATAAAAATATGTTTTTTGATGAATATGACAAAAAAATTGATTCTTATTTTTTAAATGTTATTTTTTTTATAACAAACAAAAAAATAAGTGCATGATAATAGCAGTCTTACTTTTGCTTCATTTTTCTTTGTTTGAATTTTTTTTTAAGTGCATGATGTAGTTATCTTTGTAATAATGGAAATGAGATTGTAATTGTAAAAATAATGGAATTGGGATTGTAATTGTGTAATGGAAATGAGATTATAATTGTGTTGGCAGAGGGATTCACATTTTCAAACTTTTTTATTATAGAAAAAATTTGATCTTGCTTTTAAATAACTGTCTTTGATTCTTAAATTTACGTAGGATCAATAATGCTCGATTCCTTCTTACCATTTTCGTATTAGTTGGCGTTTTTACTTGATTTAATAGCATCAAGCTACTTTTGTTATTTGCAAAAAAAAAATGCATAAACTTTCGTTCCTAATTTGAGCGATTTTTGTACAAAAAGAAACTAGAAAGTTTTTATGTAAGGTTCGGGATGAATGCGTTAATTCTTGGAGATGTTACATGACAAAAATATCTTCAAAGAATATCAAAAAAAAAGATTTATATGACCGGCTAGGGATCATGTACAAGACCATAATATTCAAATATTAATTTATAAAAAATTGTTTCAATTTTTTTTATAAGATAAATATATGTAATAAGATATTATATATTTAATTTAAATATTTATATATATATTTAAAGGTTTTTATCCATTTTAAAAAAATCTGCTTGATTGATTAGTTTGGTTAATCACCCTTTGATTCCGGTTCAAACCACTCTCGGTTCATGTTTGATTAACCATTTCAGTTCGAATTTCCGGTTCAAACCACTTTCGGGTGACGTCCGATTAACCGTTCATGTTCGAATTTGCAAACACTAGCGTACAGTAGTGTAGCGTAACAAAACCCTATAAATAAATAATATCGAGTTACCAGGAGTCGAGGCCTATGAAGTGCTACAAGTCCAGGACCATGCTACAATGTTAGGAGGAGTCGAGGACCGTTTAACCTTATTACAATTCATGGGGGATTTAGTCCGAGTCCCTTATTTGTGGGGAACTTGGAGCCCTCCGTTCCATTCCTAGGTGCCCTCGGCTGGTATCCACTTGGACCAGTTGCGCAGAGAGAGTGAGAGGAGAAAAGAGAGGGAAATTAGAGAGAGGGGCTCGATTTGAGAGAGGAAGAGAGAGGGAAATTAGAGAGAGAGGGGCTCGATTTGAGAGCGTAGAAGAGCGAGGCAAATTGAGACACAGAATAATGGCAGTGGATCTGCCCTTAGATGAGAAAGCAAGGAGAATGAGGGAGCTCCTATCGAGCTTCTACTCTCAGAACCAGGCCACCTCCAATGGCGCTATCAAATCTGCTTCATTGGACGCTATTGATTCCCCATCCTTTGATGCTGATCAATTTATGGACCTTCTGGTATTTCCTGTCATAATTATGAATCTATAGAACTACATCCTTCACTATGAGATTTTTTTTTTTTTCAATTTCCTCCATTTCACGTGGACTGGTTTCTTTCAAGGATTTAGGATTTGTAACAAAAACTAGGGTTTATGCAAGTGCGGTTTGTTCTTTTATTGTTGTATTACTGGGATTTGTAATGCATTTGGATTGAATTCATGGATGTTTGACTTGTTTGGGTATATTGGACTTTTCCTTTTTGATTAATATGAAATTGCCAAACTCAGGCTAAATTCTCATGATTAAGTAAAATTTGATCGTGGATCCCAGTGAAATGTATGTTCTTATGCAATGGCATTAGAAATTCTATTATAACTCGTCAAAATGTTTTCTTATTATTATAGTTCCTCAAATTGTTGGTTCTTTGTCTTGATTTGGCCTACTTTCTAGATGATTCTGTAAATTGTCATGCATAAGAAAGCTTCAGATCCAGGTGTTTTTATTTTTTTGAACTTTGATGGGATCAGTCTTGATTAAAATTGTGATATTTGAAATTCAGCTTTCTTTGCCAGTAAATAATCTATTTTTATGAAAGGACTTGATGAATTCCTATCCTAACCAAAACAAATTCAGTAGCAGATCAAATCTGATGGTTTGGTTTCGATAAAGCTGGAATTGGACATATTTAGAGTTCATTTTATACCTGGGGACATTACCGAACCTGGGGGAAACTATATTTGGGGTGGGGTCAGTGTATAAATCTTCTCTCCTTCAAATTAATGTTTCAGGCTCGATACATATTAGGCTGGTTTGGAGTGGTTTGAATTGCCTGATTTTGGTTAAACTGACTAATTATATACATGCGTGTCTGTGTGTGCGTATATGTGTGTGTATGTGGTGTGAGAGAGAGTGAGAGAGAGAGAGCACATTTGTTATGCATCATTGTGAGATGCTTTTGTCCTCTTCCTAAATGCATCGCAATTTTCTAAACTTTTTAAAAACTTGTAGCATTGTAATTTGTCTTCTATTATCTTAGAGATTCCTAGAGATTCCTAGACCAGTCTTTGTTCGGTAAACACAAACAAATTTGAAAGAGTGTCAGTTATACAGGAGAGAAGAAATTATATCTGTTATTGTGTGGTCTCTATGGATTGCTAGAACTGAAATCATGCATCAATTCATGTCATCATCTTCCAAAAATGGCCTGCTTTGTGTAAACTTACTCAATTCCCTGTATAAATGGTAAAAGGAAGTGTAACACTGGGTTAATGTGAAATAGTTTGTTATTTATAGGGACGGATTAAGCCTAATTCTTGGCGTTAGATCGTGTCTAGAGACAAATGTAGTGATATTTTTTGTTCAAGTTGTCCTTAATAGAGATACATATTGTCTAATAAATGGGTCTGTGTTGAATATGAGTTATGTACAGGGTCTTGATCCTAGATCCTCATGTTCTCATTGCTTTTGAAGTTGCCACGAGCGTGTACTGCTTGAGCATTAGGAAAATGGAATGATTGTTGTGGGCCTTGTGGCTGCATATATTTATGTGGAATAGGACGTATATGAATGTGAAGAAATGAAAAGGTAAAACTATTACTCCATTCTTGTTGAAGTACCTTGTACAATCACTCCTGATTTGGACTAGAACTCAATTGTTTTTTTGTTTAAATATGGATGTCTCTGTCATGATAATAAGGCTGCATCGCGCTTCTTATGATTATGCTCTAGATGTGGTTGTACTCTTTCTCTAGTTTCCCTAATGGTAAGTAATTGAATTGATCAATTAAAGTTTACCATTCTGTATGGTTCATTGGTTGTAATATTATATAAACCTTTATTTTTGTTTGGCTTAAATTAATAGCTTCTTTTTACTGTGGAATGTATGAAGTGATGAATAATTACTTACCTTTAGTTGGTATATACAAGCACAGCTCATTGTTTGATATGGCAATCTTGATCTTTTGCTTGATGCAGCCACATTATAGATTATATTTGCCCACCCCACCCCACCCCTCCACAATAATAACAATAACAATAACAATAATAAGGAAATATATTTTCTTTTTTCACAGATTAAAAAATCAAATTTGGAAGGACTCCTTCAACGACATGTTGAAATGGCTGCTGAAATTAAGAATCTGGACACTGATCTACAGATGTTGGTATATGAAAATTACAATAAGTTTATAAGTGCCACAGAGACTATTAAAAGGTGAGAAGTTACTTCTCATCCCTTTTTCTTGTAAGTTGTTGACTTATCCAGATTCTAATTAAATTTTAAAATCAGTATGTTATATCAAGCATCCAATGTACTATGATCATATTTCTCATGTTAACTTACATGGTAAGTCATTGGATATATTTCATTTTCTTTCTATCGTTACTTTATGTTTTACTTGTTTAAAGGGAAAAAGACCATTGAAAAAGCAAAACCGCCTTGCAGTTAGTCATTCAATTTGGTTATGATTTTTTTAAGGAAAAATATACAAAGAGACCATTTATTTTTGGTACAAGAAGATTACAATCACTCTTGTCCGTCAGATTTCTAATTGGGTGGTTGTAAATTTTAAGATTGTCATTGATTAGTCTCAAAAGTAAAAAAAGAATTTTTCGAACTTCGTGACACACCCCAAGCCATCCAATTTGATATCTTATGACTAGAAGTGATTGTGAGTTCCTTCTAACACAAATAAATGGTCTCATAGTATACAATCCATTTTTTTTATTGTACTCAATGTTGGAGTATCTGTTTGGGATCATACATCTTTTGATGTATTTATTACATGAACAAGCATGGCTGGATGTATTTTTCTTTTGGTTGTTCAAATGAATTATGTGTCTATATGGGAATAGAATATTTTTCTCTCTTTTAATAATGCTTGATTTTTTTCAAAGAGTGATCAAGTATATGTCAAGTTGTACTAAGTTGCTTACAAACAAGACATGCAAATGGGGATTAGATCAGAAAGCCAACAATCTGATTCTCTTCTAACGACTGATTTAGCTAGTGCATCAGCATTCCCATTTGCTGAACCAAGGATACAATGAGAGGGCACTTAAGGATCTAGCCCATAGTTGTTGGAAACGCATGGGAACCCGAATCGTTTTAGAAACCGGAATCGCGGAATCGTGGCCGGCTAGAAGATTATTCTCTTAGGAATCGTTGTCCATATAATTCAAATCGTTGGGAACGAGATTCCTAGTTTCTAAGAATCGTGTTTTGACCGAAATAAATCTAAGTTTCATCCCCATATGGAATTAAGATTACGTCCTCCTTGGAATCGAGATTCCCATCCCCATGGAATCGACACTCCAGGAGTCAAGATTCTTTAATATGCGGAATCGAGTTTCTGACATATGTGAAACATAGATGTATTGCTGTTTCAAATCGTGATTCCAACATATTTGGAATCAAGTTTCTGAAGTATATGGATCTGAAATCTATGCCAGTTTGAGATCGAGATTTACAATAATATGGACTATGGAATACGTTTGACGACATTTACCAGGAATCGCGATTTCATTTTTATGGAGAAGGAAGCCCCAAGTACATCTTGAGCCTTATCAACGTTAGAACCTATATTGGATGTCTCTTATTAGAAGGTTTCCCAGATTTTAAAGTGATTGGGTTGACTAATGAACTTACGGTCATTATATACAAAAGATAAGTATTTCTAAATTGTGATTTTGACTTCATTGTTATGTAGACAAAATAGGATTATGTCTACGTCATGGTTTTATTTTTAATTGTATGTGTTGTATTTATTAATTATATTTTAAATTTAAAATAAAGGCCGTCTAGGGTGGCACAAGTAAAATAATGAAACACTAGAACCACTACAAGCATTCGAATGCAGATTTCTATTGCAATTTCCTTTAGGAAGTGCACAACCAGCACAAACATTGGACATTATGTACTTTGTATTTTTTTTTTTTATATTTTGAATTTATTTATTTTTTAATCAAGATTTAATCCTCGCTGGAATCTAGATTCGATATATTTGGGAACATCTACCCACAATTCATGGGTTCAAGTTTCTAAAGATGTGTTGGATTGAGATTCCAAAATTAAGGAATCGAGTTTCCTTGGTTCCGATAAATGGTTTCTAAAGATGTCTTGAATTGAGATTCTGAAATTGAGGAATCACGTTTTCGAAGTTCTGAAAATGGTTTCTAAAGATGTGTTGAATCAAGATTCCGAAATTAAGGAATTGAGTTTCCTTAGTTTCAAAAAACGGTTTCCGTGGAGATTCCTTAACGGAAATGCAGAATCAAGACGGAACTGTTCAGATAAGTTTTCAGTCTCCAAGCTTTCATGAAAATCAAAACAGGGAAGTTTTCCCTGCTCAATTCCAAGGATTTCTTGAGAAGGTCCCAATAATTGCTTTTGATAAAAATGGAAATCCAATTTATGAGCAGAAAACTGTAGATGGTCATAATTGGTTTGATTGTTGTGATTGCTCTACTTGTGTTTAAGGAGATGATGATTTTGAGAAGACACAAAAAGAAAACTTCGTCTCAGCAAAAGCTTCATCAAAGGTTTCTTGATGGAGATCCAACAGTTGGTTTACTTGGTGAACATTCTGGAATACAACACATGATATACTTTAATTCTGTCCATAAAGGTGGATGAAATGGCCAAAAATTTAGAAGATTGGAATCATACCATCCAATGGTTTGTATGGAAGGGTGTTGGATAAAATATGTGGATGAGTCTGGGTAGGTTTTAGGATGAAGGTCTAGATGAAAACTTATGATAAGGTAAGGTTTATGGGGATATTGAAATGATTCAATCCATTGGGTATAATGGAAGTATTTGATAAGGAATTTATAAAAATTCAAGGCTCTGGGATTTGGGTATTGGTAATTGTTCCATTGAAGGAAATGACAATGTCTAAGGTAAGAAATAAGTTTTCGTATATGGAAATTGAAACAGATATGGTAATTTTGGGTAAGGTATCAAAGAAAACAAAGAACTTCTTTTGGCATGTTATAGTAATGTCTGGTTTGGAAAAGAGATAGGAATGGGTAGTTTGGATGGCATCGAATTCCTTGTATGCAATATTCATGATTTCTGACAACTATTTCATGCATCTTTTGTTGCATTATGTCATTTCTGGAATTTAGGATTTTTCTGAGAATGTTTTCTTGAATTTCATCAGGGAGGTCATGTTCATTGTCATCAATGGAGATGATTGCACCCAAAAAGGGAATAACTGGCAGAAGAGTGTCTTCAGAAAATCTTTTTCTTGAAAACATATCAGCTAACATTGTTTTTCCCAGCAATGTGTTTATATTCAAAATTTCATTGGGAAAACCAGTGAGACCATCTGAGAAGTTGAGGGTTCGGAAGTATTTTGTTCTTGAACTTCAACATGTTAGGAAAAGCAGACAAATCCATTTCCACCAAAAATTTGTGTCTTATCAAATGAAATTGAAAATTTTCAATTCCTCTTTTCACAGCTAAGATCTCTTTGAAAGTAGAATGGTAATGGAGTTCTGAGTCCTTAAATTTTCCACTTTTATAGCCACAAATCATTCTCTCATTTTCAATTTCCTCAAGTAAGATACAAGCCCAATATTCATCTGAAGCATCAGTTTGTAAAATCCGTTTTCCTGTTGAAGGAATTTTCAAAGAAGGTAAATTTTTGGATAATTGTTTGAGCTTCAGAACACACTCAGTTTGTATCTTAGTCCATGCTGGTGCTTTCTTTTTTAACAGCAGATAAAGAGGACTAGTAAACAAAGAAAGCTTGGGTATAAAGGGGGACATGTAATTTACAATACCGAGGAACTGCTGAATCTGCTTAACAGAAGTCAAGTTATCAGGAAATTCAAGCAAATGCTTAGCAATATGTACAGTTGTTCGAAACTGGAATCATGAGGTCAGTCGAGAGATTCCGGTAACTATGATCTAGCCTTTTAGGACTTCCTTCAAAATGTCTCTCTGCTCTCCAACGGTATGGAGTGTCCTAGTTAACTCAACCAATGGTGTTGAATTAGCTTTTAAAGCCGAAGTCTAGAAAAAGACTTTGTGAAATACATGTAATCATGTCAAACATGCTTTGGCTTCATCAACTATAGAATTAGTTCTCCGAGAGGTTCAAAGAATATCAAATGAGCTTGTCTTGAATCCTGTTTGACTTTTGAAGAAGCTACACACTTACAATAGGCCTGTGTTCCTGAAGTATCTATCGTCAAATTTAATCTTGAGTACATGAGAGTGGCCCTAGCAACCTCCTTCTAATTGCTAACCAGATCATGCTACATTAACTGCCAACTCCTGGAGCTTCAGGGAAAACAAATCAGAACATTAGCAATTCTCATTCTCATTCTAATTCAGGGCCAGATGGATTGAATTGTTTTTTATGTCTATGTTGTTGTTCTTTGAAATTATTCACGTCCCCTACATTATTGGAGCATTGTGTGTTCCCTCTATGGTGACGCTATTTTATTTTCTCGATTGCATTCTATTTTTTTAATTCAACCCTCTCTACTGACATGCATCAACAAGTGTTAGGTGTAACAACTGTTTTTGGGTGTTTCATGTAGTATCCTCATAAATTCTGGCTTTCATATATTGACAGGATGAACAACAACATTGCTGGCATGGAAACCAATATGGAGCAACTCCTTGAGAAGGTGTTTTGAAGGGTTGTTGTTTCTTTATGTCTTAAGGATTTTATTGTTGTTACTAGATTCATTAAGATCTTGTGAGCATATCAGGATGTTTTATCAAGCCTTTTTAACTGCAGATTATGTCTGTTCAATCTAAAAGTGATGGTGTTAATACGTCTCTTTTTGAAAGGAGAGAGCATATAGAGAAATTGAATCGCACCCGAAATCTTCTACGTAAAGTTCAGGTATTATTATTATTATTATTATATTTCGACTTCAAGGACTTGGCATAGTCACCTCTGGTATTCTTGAATGTTGAATTTTGCAACAATTGTTGTTTGATGATATATTTTTTTCTTTATTTTGAGTAATATCATGGGTTTAACATGTGAATTCTGCATCATTGAAGCCATTGTGAATCTGGAATATAAATGTTATAATTGATACCCACGCATCCTTCTGGCAGTTGCATTTTCTTAAAGTGAAGCTTTTAAAAATTCTTAAATGTCGTGGCTTGAGTTTGCAGTTGCATTTTTCTTAAAAATGAAGGTTCTAAAAATTCTTATATGTCATGGCTTGAGTTCTGAATAATATCATCCCCATTCAGGTCTATGTTACTAGAGGAGATTTGGTGGGGTCTGAATTTTGAATCTCTCCAAGACTCGTTTTAGCCTCCAATTTTCCTAGAGTCTCTCATGAGGAGAATGAGTACAAATATGATTCTCAATATCTATCTCTAGCACATCAAATAGATCAAATCTCTACACACACACACGTGTAGAGACACAACTCTCATTAGGAGACATATATTATGCAGCGCCTCATTTTTTATTTCCGCGACAATAATAATCTTGGGTAACTTTAATATCTGAGCGATGATCTTGTGGTTCCCTAGAATTCAGATTGCAGTCCTTTGACCTATATTTCCTGAATTTTTCGTTTATACACAAAATATTTATCCATTTAATATGTTTGGTGAAAGCAAGTGGGTTACAATCAAGGTGGAATGCTCGGTTATAACTATTCTTTTAAATATTTGTCTGCCATCTTTTATTTTGTTCTATGTCAATTGCTACACTTGACCATGCTTAGTTTACAAAACTGGCTTAGCTCGATTGAATTTTCAATTTACTTTCTGTTTGAGATCTCTTGTGATAGTGCACAACAGAATCACATCCAGTTTTCTGTTTAGCAGTTCATATATGATCTTCCTGCTCGTCTTGCAAAGTGTATCAAATCGGAAGCCTATGCAGATGCTGTGAGGTTTTACATTGGTGCCATGCCTATCTTTGAGGTTAATTTCTTCCCATGGTCTGGTTATGAAAATTTATCAGACTATGTTCTCAATGGTTTTCTTCCTTCTTATGGTGCTCACCAAAGCCCATGTTCTTGCCTCAAGGAGGCTGGGTCTAACACAGTGTTTATGTTGATCCAGGCTTATGGGGAGTCATCATTCCAAGATTGTAAGAAAGAATCTGAACAAGCAATGGCAATCGTTACTAGAAACCTCCAGGTATCTTATGCGTCATTTATAGACTGCATTTTCTATATTTTTTGTTTATTTTACTTCTTTAATGAGATTATATTTGATCAAGAAATAAAAACCCCCAGGTATGCTCTCATCTTCTGATTAATGACCGGCTCGAAATATCTACTTTATTGTAGTCGTAAGATGATCATCTTCTATATGATTTTGCATGTGGTTTCCATTGTTTGTTTGCTTTAATTATAAATAATGCATATGTTGGTTGTTAAGTAAAGATAGGTGGCCACAAAGCTGTTTGGGATTGATTATGGTATCTCCTTGGTTTGTTTTGTTTTCTGATTTTAGTTACACATGTCAATGCTTGCTGTACCTGAAAAGAAAGCAAATGTTTTCCGAGTATTTATGAACAGAAATTTCACTTAGGTAGTTGCCCAGGATGGGCACCTTCTATCTCCAATCCTACTAAACATGGGCATACATAGTTTAACTTTACTACGTATTTGCAGTAGTTTTATGAATTTGTTATTATGAGCCTTTTGATAAGCTTCTTACTTTATGTGTTACATGTTGCTGCTAAAATGTTGGATTCAGGCAAAGCTTTCTTTGGATTCTGAACCCGTAGAAGCTAGGGCAGAGGCTGCTGTGCTTCTTAAACAATTGAATTATCCGGTTTGTTTTTTGTCTCCGTCTCACCTTCCCCGCTATCAACGTTTTTGAGAAGAATCTCTATTTCATGCTTTATTATTATAGTCTTGGTGTTTGGAATCATAAATTGTGTATATGAGTCATTTATGTGTCATGTAGAGTGCTCCTCTTATATTAGTGCATACTAAGATAAAACACATGTATAGCTGTACTAAGAATATAGTGATTCTGCCTGCTTCTTTTTTTTTTTTTGGCTTTTCTCTAGTTACCTTTAGTTTTTGTATTGCATTATTTCAGTCCCTGGTACTTTAGCTGTTTAAACGAATAAAAACAAAAGTTCTTCATATTCTCTGTAGGTGGATGACCTGAAATCAAGAATACTTGAAGAGAAGTTGGAACACCTGCTATTGGCTCTTCAGCATGAAGCCAAGGAGCCTGAACCTGCTCCAATGAGTTCAGATGTGCCCCCTGTAGTTGGAATGGGATCTGTGTCTCCAGACCCTCATTCAAACAAGGTATTTATTTATTAAGTTAGAGAAATTTTAAAGGAGATTTGTAGTAGTTTAAGTTTGCAACAGGACAATTTTAAGTGACTAATTCTGAACATGTAAGCTGGTAGAGACCTGGTGGCTTATACTTCAGATAATAAATAGTCATTTGATTCAATTGGTGTTCATACTATATCAAGCTATTAAAACAATTTTTTCATGTATTCAGGCTTTTTATGAGTTTGCGAAGACCGTCCGCGCCTATAGAGTAATATTCCCAGATTCAGAAAGACGTCCCATTGAACTTGCACGCAATCTGTTTTTGAAGTATGGTTCTTCAGTTATATTTATATGTTCTCTTAACTTCTTCTGATCATATAGATTGAATTATTGTGGCTGAACTATCTGATTTTAAACTTCAGGTTTCCTAGCTGGTATAAGTTTCGTTTTTCCGTGTTTGTAGGCGGTTTGAGACCATTCAGAAACATATAGAGAAAAAGATTTCTTCTGTGGATCTTTTGGCAATGTTACGTGAGTACATGTGATTATAATGTATGGTGTTGAACATGTTAAATATGAATAACCAGTTTATGTTGCATTGCATTAACTCGATTTTCTTAATTTTCCTTTTGTTTAAAGGTTAATTATTTTGTTTAATGAAATGGATTTCAAATCTGGGAAATGATGCATCCTGTAGTGCATTATCTGCACCATCAATTTAAATATTTTCAAGCGTTTATAGATCTACATGATTTATACTCTTTGCAATAGCCTGAAAATTTAGTTTTCATCTCTAATTATAAAATTTAAAGCTTCAAAAATAGTATAAATCAAGTAGATCTATGATGAGTTTTT
>NW_006497754.1:2983369-3007411 GCF_000471905.2 Amborella trichopoda
GATATATTGAGTGTGTATAGTATCTCTTGAGGGAGCACCTAACTATTTTCTACTCCTAAGGACCTAGGGGGGTTTTTTCCGGTTTGAAAATTTGGGCTTCTCATAATCATAAGATGAATATTTTCATAACAAAAAGAACGGATTTTTTAATTCTTCAATATTTAGATCTTGCTGAAGAAAATTTGACAATCTACACTAACTCAATATTATTTTTAAGCCCACTGTTTTAGTCACCAAGTTGAGGAAGTTAACCCAAGGCTCTGTAGTTACTCCGAGGGAGTAAATATTCAATGTGTTCCCGCATGACTATATAGTCTTTTGGCAACAGTATTTGGACGCTCCTTAGTCGGACAAAAGCGGAGGCGCGAATCGCTGAATCAACCAACCCAATAATCAATAGGCCCAACTTCAATTTAATTATTGAAGCATCCGTATCCACGACTTTCTTTGACTCACTTCTTAAGTCGATGGATTTCAATGACTGAATGTCAAAAAACAGAGAACTATATATGAAAGGTTTATATAAGGTTGGCATTTTAAATCGTAGAATTAAGGTGTATATAAAAAATTTATAAGAAAATGTTGTTTTTGCATTGAAAAATCATCAAATTGATTATCTCGACATCGAGATGTATAGATCTCAAATAGAAAAAAAAAGATTTCAATTCTCAAAAAGTAGAGCATCTTGCATTTATTATTTAGAGTTTAAAATTTTATAATTAGACATGAAAATAGATTTTTAGACCTTCCTAACAAATTTTGACACTCCAATTGCATCTTATGATATTTGATTGCTTAAGATTGCAACCTTACCTAAATAATGGACACAGCTCAGGTAAAACATGTGAATCTCCTCATCCATTACCCATCCATATTAGTGACGGACGTAAAAACTGGTACTTCCACTCTACTTAAAAATTGCCGGTCGAAAAATATAATAAAAAAGGGATTGTATACAATGAGATTATTTACTTTTAATACAAGATGCTCACAATTTCTTATAACCGTTTGATATGAAATTTGATAGTTTGGATGTGTCATAAAGTTCAAATTTTTTTTTTTTGCAGTTTGAGCTTGGTCAATGTAATAATTGCACATCTACCAAATTTGACATCCAATGGTTAAGATTAATGTGACCACCTTGTATCAAAGGTAAATGGTCTCATTCTATAGTTTCCCATTAAAAAAAATGTATCATTTGCATAAGGTTGCAACATTAAACAATAAAAAAAAGGTGCACCTCCAAATTTATTATAGGATCTAATTTTGGTGTAAAAAACTCTTAGAATGGACTGAGAATCTGTTTTCATCACTAGTAATAAAAATTAAAAATCCAAAATAGTTCAAATCAAGTAGATCTATAAACACACGAAAATCTTATAATGCATATTCTAGATAATATGTTGCACGATGCACTATTTTTGGGATTTGAAATAATCTTCTTTTTTTTTTTCTCATATTTATATATCTTGATGTCGAGATAATCAATTAGAAGGTTTTCCAGCATCAAAACAACCTTTTCCAATGGATTTTTGAAGTGCACCTTAATTCTACATTATAAACTTACAACCTTATGTAAACTTTTTCTTTAGAAACTATGATTTTTATTTTTAAAAAATAAAAAATTCCAAATTCGTAATTCCATAGTAGTTGAGATCATAGTTATCAAGTCGGAGAATAACAATATATTGGAAAACCAAAATACAAGTAATAAATCGGTTTTACTCTAAAAAGTTAGAAGCAAAAAAAAAAAAAAACTTAAAAAATATAGATCACCAAATATTAGGTAATTTAGATAATCGTGAATATTTTGGATTTGGCTCGCAAAAACAGAGTAAAAAATCGACAAAAGACTACAAGAATATGATGTATGGATATATTAAACCATTGAGCTATAATTTTTATGTACTTACCTAATATCATTAGAATCATACTTAATGAATTTTTGTCTAAACATTCCATAAATACAACAACAAAATGCTTACTCCGTTAATACAACAACAAAATGCTTACTCTGTTGTGAAGATATTACATATATGATACATTTATTGGGATCATTAAATAAAGGGAAAAGTTTATATAGAGCCGAGGCTCTAAAAAATCAAATTTGAGCCTACCTCAAAAATTTCATTAGAAGAGGTCGTTTTGATGCTCGAATATCTTCAAATTAATCATCTTGACATTAATATGCATGGACATGAGAAAAATAGATTTCAAGTTTTGGAAATAGTGTATATTCTGACACATTTTTGGACCGTCAATTTTCAAGATTTTCAAGTTCTCATAGATCTGTCGATCTATACTATTTTTAAAGTGTTAAAATTTATTAATAAATATAAAAATATATTTTAAAGCTATCACAAAAAATTTCAATAGTAACACCACATTTCTCAATACTATTTGAAAACAGACTCTAATTTGATTGTTTAGAGCCTAGGCTCTATACAGACCGTACGCTATAATAAAACAACAACAATAATGGTAAACACAATAACTACTTAACAAACAAGAAGCCCAATTGGGATTATTGTTCAACAACAAAAAAAACTAATGACGTCAGTATAGGATTGCAGGTAAATAAAACACGGAAACCCAAGAAATGTAAAATAATGGCCCATTCAAATTACTATGTTGTATACACTAAGTAAACAAAACAAAATTTGAAAAGGTTCAAACAATCAAATTTTTATATGAAACAAGAAGGCAACAAAATGCTTAAGCAAATCCAAATATTAAGCTCGTCTTGAATTCCTAGCTACTTAAATCTTAGTTCACATAATCTCCCTCTTACTTTATAACTACGCTCTCTAATCAACCAAACTCCGAAAAATGTAAAGTAATGGTCCATCCAAAGTGCTATGTTGTATACACTAATTAAATAGAACAAAATTTGAAAAGGTTCAACTAATCAAATTTATGTATGTAGAAAGAAGACAACAAAATGCTTAAGCAAATTCAAATATTCGAAGCTCGCCCTAAATTCCTAACGGCTAAATCTTTAGTTCACAAAATATCCCTCTTGCTCTTTATTACGACACTCTATGATTAAAGAAAAGAAGATTAATCGTTGGGTTACTTTTCCTCCAACTCTAACTAATATTTTAAGACATATGGCTATTTTGATGGATAACTTTTTGGGGAATATATTGCATTTTTTTTTCTAAAAGAACATATTGGCGAAAGTGCTTAATGAAAATTTTTGTTAAATCAAAACTCTTAATTTACACCCCTTTTTAATATACTTATTTCTGAACCAAAATTAAAAGTTATTAAATCTATGTAAGAGAAAAAGTTACAGGGAAGAACTTTTATTGGATAGGCTTTTTGAAAAAAGATAAAATATAAATTTATATCAGTTTCATTAAAAAGTGTGATTTTTTGGACCTTTTAAAAAAACACTCGTAGGTCTTAATGGATTCCCGAAAATCAAACTTTTTGGAAACAAATTGTGTTTTAAACGAAGACATGCTAATTATGGTTGAGATTAACTAATTTCAAAATTTTCGATCCAAAAAACCTCTTGAACATGAATTTGGAGGTGGTGCATCTGCAAGTGGGTCGGCTGACTGACCCTATACATTTTAAATATATCTAGCCCGCATAACTTGTCCACCGTCCAACTTGAGGCCCTAACTAATCAAAGTAAGGCGCACCTTCAAATAGTGCTGAAATGTGCTGTTTAAGTATCAGAAATATTTATAATGGTTTGAAAAAATTTCATATCTAATTATAAAATTTAAATATTAAAAAATAGTGTAGATCAAGCAAATATGTAAACACTTGAAAATCTTAAATATTGTCAATCAAGATAATACATTATAAGATGCATTATTTCGTAGACTTAAAAACTATTTTTTGTCATGTCGATATATCTTGAAGTCAAGATGATCAAATTGAGAGTTTTCAGCATCAAAAGAAACTCTCTTAACGAAAATTTGAGGTGCACCTTAATTTGATTGTTGATAGCGTCACCCTTATATGAAAATTTTCCATATGTGCATTCACTTTTAGTGCTACTATGTAGTAGTGCTTCCAATCATTTTAAATCTACAAATCGACTTTTGGAGTTCCGGACTTCTGGAAGCATGCAAAAGATGGTGGTTTATTTGGGAAAGGTTTTTGTGCTCATGACAGGAGTAAAATGTACACTTACTCTCGCACGTAAGCCTACATCGAAGCATTTGTTTCGATCCCAAAATTGTTGACTTTATATAATCATTTTATCCATAAATCTACAAAATTGAATTGGCATGAAGTTCATTGCAGACCATCAAGTTGATGGAGATCAAATGAAGGCCGTTTGATCTCTAATTTAATTTTGCTTGATGAAGGGAGCGGTTCATATAAGGTAAACATTCAAAGGCGTACTTTTAAACCTTGTCAAAATATGAAGTTTTGGTGTTGAAAACTCTTAAAATAACTTAAAAAGCCTGAAGAATTGAAGTGATCAATTGGAGACAATTTTGGAACAACTGCTCTTTTTTTTTGGGGTGAGTCATGTTAAAATTCTGAATCATCCATAAAAATCTCTCTATATGGATTAATTGTAAAGAATATATGAAGTCCTGTATAAATATATGGCTAATCAGTTATTGATAATGACTAACTAATCTAGTCTTTATCGAGAGAGATATCTATATCAAACTAATTAATCCAGTCTTTATCAATAGAGATATCTACATCAAATACAAGATAAATTAAAATTAATTAAAAACTATCATCAACTATCTCTACACTCCCCCTCAAACTGAAGTTGAGTGAACTTTATCAGTTTGTCAACGAGATAGTCATGATGAGCACGAGTTATTGCTTGATAAAGATATCTGTAAGTTGTTGTTGGGAAGTAATATATGGGAGTGTAACTTTTCTGACCAGAAATTTTTCACGAATGAAATGACAATCAACTTCCATATGCTTTGTACGGTCATGAAACACTGGATTGGATGCAATACGAATGGCGCTCATATTATCAACATACAATGGTGTAGGAGTTCGATGAAGAATATTGAGATCTTGTAAAAGGCCAATTTCACTACAAGCTGAGGACATTGTTGGTATTTGGCTTCTGCAGAAGATTTAGACACAGTTTGTTGTTTCTTACATTTCCATGATATGAGAGAATCTCGAAGAAAAATACACCACCTAGTGGTTGAGCGTCAAGTATCGAGGCATCCTGCCGAATCAGCATCAGCATAGGCTCATAACTGGAGAGAAGAGTTAGAAAAGAATAATAGACCTCTATGGTATGTACCTCGTAGATAACGAATAATACGATGGACAGCCGAGAGGTGCATACGATGAAGTTCAACAACAAATTGGCTAATGACTTGTACCACGTGAGATACATCTGGACGAGTCATAGCGAGATAAAGTAGATTCTCAACCAGTTGTTTATAAAGAGTGGGATCCGAAAGTTTATCTCCATCATCCTTTCTATATTTTATATTCACCTTCATTAGTGTATCCACTCGTTTATCATCAGATAAGTTGGTCAGTTGTACTTCTTCTGGTTAACTATGTATCAATTAGGGGAATAATGAATCTTCAGCCTAAAAAAATAAGTGAACAGACCCATATCTTTCATTTTGAATGATCGACTGAGAAGCTCTTTCAAGTGTCTGATATTATCAAGGTTGTCTCTAGTGATGAGAATATCATCAACATATAGGAGAAGGATTGTTATTCCTGAAAAACAATGATGAGCAAATAACGAATGGTCATGACTTGTCGAAATCGTTTAAACCAAGCTCTTGGAGATTGTTTTAAACCATACAAGGATTTTTTCAAATGACATACCATATATTTGTCATTGCAATAACCAGGAAGATGTTGCATATATACTGTCTCTTTCAAATGTCTATGGAGAAATGTATTTGTCACATCCATTTGAGATATAGTCCATTGACGAATAGCTGAGAGGGCAATTACGGTTCATACAGTAGTCATTTTACCAACATGAGCAAACGTTGCATCATAGTCTATGCCATACTCATGTTTGTAACCTTGAGCAAATAATCGTGTTTTATATCGCTTAATCCTTCCATCAAATTTATGTTTAACAGAAAATACCTATTTACTGCCAATAATAAATGTGTGAAGAGGACATGGAACAAGATCCCAAGTGTCATTTTCCAACAAGGTACTAATCTCTGTATCTATTGTCTCTTTCCAACATGGTATAGTCAAGGCTTGCTGGTAGGAGGAAAGAATATCCATTGAATCTAAAGGGGCAACTAATGACCTAGGTAGTAAACAGAGATCTAGGTTTTTAGAATGAACCTCAATAGTATCAAGAGAAGTAAACAAAGCTCTAGGCCGTAGTAAAAAGTCAAAATCATCAACGGAGAAGCTATATCGATCAGGTGGGGGAGGTACAGGTGAAAAACGTCGTAACTAAGTAGAGCTATCAATAGGAGTAAGAAAATAATCACTTACAGGTAGGGCGGAGGTTTAACCTTGCTTTGGTTGGTGAGATGGAGTGTGCGTGGATTGGTGTTGTTGGCCCTGTTGTTGAGTCGCTAAAATGTGGGATGGTTTAATCAGTGGAGAAATCTGGAAAGAAAGGAGCACATGACCCTGATGATTTTGCAATTGAAGAGTAATAAAAGATGATTTCCAAAAATATGACAATACGAGAAATGCATATACAATGAGTTGTTGGATCATAACCTAGAAACTCCTTTTGGTCGGAACAATAACCCATAAAAACACAAGTGACTGCTTGAACGAAAAATTTTCTATGTTCATGCTGAGGAAGATGAACAAAACATACAGACCCAAAAACATGCGAGAGACAATAATTACGTTGAACATGAAATAATGAATAATATGAAGATTGTTTATACAAAACCAAGGATGAGAGGCGATTTATGAGATAAACGGCTGTTGATGCAGCTTGAACCCAAAAACTATGACGAATACGAGAGTCATGCATAAGGGTCCTCACAACTTCTAAGATATGGCGGTTTTTCCTTTCAACAATGTCATTCTATTGTGGAGTATATGAACAAGTTTTCTGTGATTGAATACCCTGTGTTTTCAAAAAGTCTTGAAAATCATTTGATAAGTATTCCCCTCTGGAGTCTGACTATAAGATTTTTACTTTGGTATTAAACTGAGTTGTAATCATGGATAAAAACGTTTTAAAATAGGAGAACACTTCTGATTTATGGCGCATAAAGTATATCCGGGTACATAGTGTACAATCATCAATGAACAAAACAAAATACTTATATCTCATTCTGGATAAAGTTTGAGCAGGACGCCACAGCTCACTATAAATGAGATGGAAATGTGCAGTTGCTTTATCTACTCGAGTCGAAAAAGACAAACTGGTGCTTTTATTCAAAGAACAACTAATACAATATTTATTGATATAATTCAAATCAAGTGCTTTATTGGGCAATGAACCAGAACGAAAAAAAGTATCTAATTTATTTACATTCGGATGATCAAGTCTTCGATGCCACATATGCCATTGTTTGGAGAAAAGAAGGAAGCAACATGGTTTGGTTTTTCAAACTCCAAGGCGAGCAAACGACCAATTTTACGCCCCTTCCTTATCACTCTCCAAGTGTGTTGATCCTGTATTAGACATCCATTACGATAAAATCGAACATTGTAACCATCATCAACTAGTTGGCCTACAAAGATTAGATTAACAGTTAATTTAGGAATGAAAAGGACATGATGTAAATGTAAAGGTGTACCACGGGAGATAGAAAGTGAGAGATTATCAGTTCCAATAATATTCAATTTCTCCCCATTAGCGGTGAAAATCTGACTATTACCTTGGTATGGTTTAGTAGATGATGGACTAGTGTGCACTTCAGTCATATGACTAGAGGTACCCGAGTCATTAAACCAAAATAGATTTACACTAGCGAATATGTGAGAGTTCATACCAGACAAGCCCATAGCAGAGAAAGCGGAAGAGATTGTCGTAGATACATAGCTTGTACTAACTGTTGAATATTATCTAATGTCTGGGACATTGTCGTATTTGGTAAATGAATAGTGCTGGATGGAGGGATCTCTACTTTTAGTCCCTTGGAAGCATCATTAGCAGCTTGGTATGTCGTGTAAAAAGGTTTTCGTGTATTGAATGCTCGGTTGCTTCGTCGAGAAGAACTTTGACATTCTGTAATAATATGTCCAGCACGTTTACAATAAGAACAAAACTTTTTCTTCTTACACTGGGATGCTATATGATCATATTTTTTACACTCATAACATTGCGGCAAATATTGGTCCTTTTGTGGGTCCTTTCGTAATGGTGTTCTTCTAGCCCGTTGAGCTACAAGTACATACTCTATATTCTTCTGTCCTTCAATTGTGGTTTGGGCCATGATTCTTGTTTGCAACTTCATCAAAAACTACATCACCTTACAAAATTTGGCACAACTTATGCGTGGGACCAACTTAGTTGCTTATTGCTGCCAAAGATGCAAACATGCAACATCAACAAAATAAAAGGGATACCAATACGGGGTTTTGCTTGCAAAGCATGAATCCTTGACGCTCATTGCTACCCTAGTGTAGATGCCAATATGCTTAGGGCAAACAAAATAATAATAATAATTCAATGGAGATTTGGAGAGACCGAAGAACAATGAAAGAAAGAGAGGCGTCTCGGATCTCACCAAAAAAAGAAAATAAAATTAAGAAAGCTTGTGCGAGGAAGCTTTGATGAGAGAAACGTTGTGGACGATTAATCGCTCTAATACCATGTTAATATTCTGAATCCTCTATAGAAATCTCTGTATATGGATTAATTGTAAAGAAAATACAAAGTCCCGCATAAATATACAAATAATTAGTTATTGATAATGACTAACTAATCTAGTTCTTATAAGGATGCAACCTTATAATGTAGAACTATGGATGCACCTAAAAAATCCACTAGAAAATGTAGTTTAATGTTGATTGATCATCTCGACATCGAGATGTATGACCATAAAAAAAAAAAAGATTTTCAGTCCCAGAAATAGTGCATTTTACAACATATTATCTACACCGTCCATTTTCAATGTTGTCACATGTTTATAGATCTACTTGATTTTAACCATTTTTTAAATTTAAAATTTTATAATTAGATATAAAAACAGACTTTGAGATAATCCTAAGAACATTTGACATCAAAATTATATACCATCATAAAATTTGAAGGTGCACTTTACCTCTACACCTACGGATGCATCCGTATGCCAACTACACCAATTTTTAATTCATAGGATCATCCCCTTTATTTAGATGTCCTATCTTTCGATATGTTTTATATTGTATTTTTACCCTCAGTCCAAATATTGCAGACATTGTAACATTCATATTAGTTTATTTTATTTTTGTTGGATTGTAGGGCTGTCTAGGATGCTTGAGATCAATTTGGGCCAGGTTTTTAAATATCCGACCACTAAAGTTTCGATGTCCTAAACAATGACAATCTCATTGCAATTCTCGTCTCTTGTTTTTGAAAGGTTTGATGTTTGAGAGAAGATACCCCCTTTTTTTTTTCCAAGCAAGAAATTGAGTTATGTCCTAAAAGCAGTAATTCTAACTATTTTCTTTTCACTCCCAATTATACTCCCAATTATATGGTAGTTCGATGTTTCAAATATCTAACAAATTCCTAATTGACTTCTAGCCTCTGGGACAAACCTTAATCCAAGAAAATAAAAAAATAAAACTAGTCATATGTTCAAAATATTGATCTTGCGCCAAATTTGAAAAAATGTCCTATTTGCTAATACTAGAATTATTTACCGGTATATTTTTTTCCTAAAATAAAATTATCACTCTAATATGAGCCTGCCTGATATTCTCATTAATAAATATCTCATACGAAATTAACAGATATTATTTTGAAACCTATATTTTTACCAATGAGGGTGAAGCGTGTACATGTATGAGAGATTACCCCTATGCACAATAGATTCATGGTTGCATCATAGTCTGGAGGACCATGGATTTTATTTTTAAGAGAAAGCCTGAAATCCAATTACCCCTATGCACTATAGAGCCATGGTTGCATCATGGTTTGGAGGACCATGAGTTTTGTCTTTAAGGGAGAACCTGAAATCCATAAACTGAGATTACGTTCCATATTCTATTGACTGACTTTGGTAGTCCAATTATCAACCCCAGCAGTGGACTGTGGGTCATGGGAACTGTTGTATTAGTTTGAAAAAGCTACGGGTCATATGAACTTCTAGGTTAGTTTGAGAAAGCTACGCGGATCGTGATTTGTAGTTGAAGGTGAAGTGCTCTCATGTATTGATTATTTCTTAGATCTAACGGATCTGATTCCCATCAAAATTTATTAATTTTATGTTATGTGATTTTTAGAATGTTTATTTGAATTTTTGTGAATCTTTTGATAGTTTATTTTTGCCATTTTGGATTTATAAATTAAGAGAAATTAATTTTTCAATGTTTTAAATAAAATATAAGATTTAAAAATTTTAAATATGAAATAAAATATTTTCTAAAAATATATAGGACCTTTAGAGTCCAAAATTTAAAAACATGTGGATTAGGTGGGGCCACACGTGGCCACCAAATGTTTATCCTCTTGGTTGGCTTATATTTTTAGGTATAGCCATATGTGATAAGGTTGAATATTTGAGATATTTATTAGTGTTTGAATTAAGATTGGTTGCTTATGTATTTAGATATAGTCATAGGTTGAATGTTTGAGATATTTACTAAATGTTTGAATCAAGATTGGTTGATCCAAGATTGGATATATTAAAATATAAAACTTTCTTTATTTGATAGGAATAGATTTAGGAAAAGAAGGATAAGGCTCTAGCTCATCTGGATTTAGAAAAAGGAGGATAAGGTTCTAGTTCATTGAATGTTGATGGTGGGAAGGTAAGGTTAGAGCTCATCTATTTGAATGTAAATGGTGGGAGGATAAGGTTCTAACTCATCTCTTTGAATGTTGATGGTGAATCAAGAAATGGATTGCTCAAATCTCTCACCCACCAGTTCCTATATTAACGGTTGATATTTGAATATTGATGGTGGATCAAGAGATTGGATGGTGGTTGAGATTTAACCCTAGGCAAAATCTATAGTATAAAAATTCTATAAAAAGAGGTCTCCCCTCATAAAATTTCATATGTATTTTCTTCTCTCTTTAAAAATTCTCTCTCTATCCAAAATTTAGCTCACTCCTTACATTCACCTTTTAGATTCTCAAAAGGCCCTACATTCACCCTTTAGATTCCCAAAAAGCCCTACATTCACTTTTTAGATTCCCAAAAGGCCCTACATTCACCTTTAAGCTCTCTCCAAATTTAGCTCTCTCCCGCTCTCTCCCTAGATTCCCAAAGGGGAGGCACACTCAATTTTTTATCTTCCTAATTTCTATCTGTCTCTCTAACCAAATTGGAGGCACATCCAAATTTTTATCCCCCAAATTTTTATCTCTCTCCAAGTTGGGTGGCACGCCTAAGCCTAGGTGGTGTTTTTATCTCCCAAATTTTTATCTCTCTTTAAGTTGGATGACATGCTTAAGCCTAGGTGGTGTTTTATGTCCCAAATTTATTTCTCAAATTTTTATCTCTCTCTAAGTTGGGTAGCACGTCTAAACATAAGTGGTGTATTTATCTCCTAAATTTTAGTTTTTATCTAAACATCAGTGGTGTCTTTATTTCCTAAATTTTAGTTTTTATCTCCGAAAAATTTATTGGGTCGCACGCCTAAGCCAATGTGATGTTTTTTTTGTGGGTGGCAAAAGGGTGGATTGTTAGTAGATCTCTCCCTTTCTCTTGATATCTATCTCTCATCTCTCTAAAATAAAGCTAAGTGGTTCTCTCTCTTGATATCCATCTCTCATCTCTCTAAACTCTCTCTTGATATCCATCTCTCATCTCTCTAAAATTAAGTTAAAATCAAGCGTCTTGGTTTGATCAAGATTAAGCCATTGAGTAGATTTTTACCATAGTAGAGAAATCAACATAACGATCATAAATCCCGAACACCATCAGAACGACGAGGAGACTCGGCGTGCGGTGTATTAAGGAGAAGACTCGGCTTGGGGGTGTACTTTTTTTTTAAAATATTTATTTATGTTTTGATCTTCCTGTAAAGCAATAAGGTATAGTTTTTTTTGTTGAATAAAAAATTGTATTTGAAAAGATAGCAATAGAAAATTGATTTCATTTTATTTTAATTATTTCAAGAGTAGTAAGATTGTAATTGGAAATTATAAGTGATCTTGCTGTATAGGAATAAATTTTTTTAAAAAAATATATACACCGTGTTTTATCATAAAGTCTTTTCAGTTTTTATTGTTTCTCTCCCCCCCCCCCATATCGGGACCAATCCACAGTCAATTTAGTTTGTTGTTGGGAGGGTTTTTGCTTTTGATAGAAAGAGAAGTGGAATTGAGGTTGGGTGTTTTGTTGTTAGTTTGTTCTTGGGCATAGAAAGAGAAGTGCCACTGAGGTTGGGTGAGTTTGTAAGAGCTGACGAAAGTGGAAGAAAACGGGGTTGTGTGTGAGCTCCTTATTAGTTATTTTCATTGGATGAGGCTTTTTCAAAAAAAAAAAAACATAATAATTGTAATAGTAATTGATGCGATAGTTTATGAAATTTTTATTCCCCAAATATTTTTTTATCCAAAAGCTATTTGGTGGGTTAGAGTGAGGTGGAAAAGAGAGATGGAATTGAAGTTGTTGTTTTTGGGTTAGAGTGAGTTGAAAATGAAGTGTTTATTTATTTGTTTGGATGGGATAGAGCGATGGAATGGAAGTTGGGTTTTTTTGTTTAACCTCTTAGGAAGTATTATATTATTTTTCTAATTTGCAGATAATATACTAGATCATTCTAAAGTTTCATGGTTCCAATTTTTCTGGTAAATTTTTCACATCCACATGACGATTTTTTATCTCAAATATTTTTCTTATTATTCCAATAATGTTATAATTTTATAGGTTTCCAATAATGTTATAATTTTATAGATTAATTTTTCACATCCACATGAGGACTTCTTATCTCAAATATCTTTCTTATTATTCCAATAATGTTATAATTTTATAGGTTTCCAATAATGCTATAATTTCATAGGTTTCTAATAATGTTATAATTAATAGTTTCTATCTCAGACACACTCCAATAATGTTGTTATAATTTTATAGATGGTTTCTTAATAATTTGTATAGTTTTATTATCTCTTTCAAGATTAATGGCGTTGCGAGACCGGCTTTGGCCATTCTAATGAAGTGGCCAAAGTTCTACACGGTCAAGCGTATATTGAAAATATTTTGTTAATTCTTTTTCTCATTACAAATATTAGTGTTGTAATGATTTTCATTTTTTCTATATAAGGGAAAATATCTTGTATGTATAATTCTTTTTTTTTTTTTTTACAAATATTTGCTAATGATTTTCATTTTTTTCAAATAAGGGCGTAAGGATAATCCAACTTACATTAAAACCATTTTTATGTTGTTCTTAGTATTATTATTTTTATTTTATTATTATTTTTCCTTTTTTTATTACTATTATTTTCTTCTTTTCAAGTTTACATTCTTTTTGGTTTTATTAGTATTTCCCTTCACTTTAGTAAATAATAGTATTATTATTATTATTATTTTATTATTTTTCTTTTCTTATTACTATTATTTTCTTCTTTTCAAGTTTATATTCTTTTTGGTTTTATTCGTATTTCCCTTCACTTTAGCAAATAAAATCCGGATATTGATTTGTTCAAAATGGTGGATTAAGTATTCCAAGATATTGATTTTGTCAAAATAGTGGATTCGCTAGGCACCCGTCAAGAACACCTAGACAGGGCGGCCGCAGATCTGCCTAGGCGGATCTGATTTGGATATTGATTGGTTGAAAATAGTGGATTAAGTATTCTAAGATATTGATTTGGATATTGATTTCTTTTGATTGGTTGAAAATAGTGGATTAAGTACTCTAATATATTGATTTGTTCAAAATAGTGGATTCGTTACAAGCCCGTCTAGCACTTATGTGGATCTGGGGCTTGCGCTTATGCGGATCTGGGGCTAGATGATGGCCCAAGCCACTGGCTGGGGCTTGGGGTGGCCACCGAGGCCTACGCTTATGCGGATCTGGGGCCTAGGCGATCACCCAAGCTATGGGCTGGGGCTTGGGGCGGCCGCCTAGGCCCCCTATCTGGGGCCTTCGCTTATGCGGATCTGAGGCTAGGGGCCGCCTATCGCCAAGCCACGGGCTAGGCTTGGGGCGGCCCCTAGGCCCTAGGGGGCCTAGGCGGCCAGAATCACCCAAGCCACGGGCTGGGGCTTGGGCGATGCCCAGGCCAGGGGCAGCCCCCTAAGCCTCGCCTAGGTGGCCAGAATCGCCCAAGCCACGGGCGGCCGCCTAGGGGGCCAGAAAACTGCCGCCGAGGCAGATTTGGGGCCTAGGTGGCCGCCCGTGGCTTAGGCAATTCTGGCCGCCTAGGCCCCAGAAAAGTAGGGCGCACCTTCAAATAGTGTCGAGAAATGTGGTTGTGGTTTCATAATGGAAATCCTTGTGATAGCCTTAAAATGTATTTTCATCTCTAGTTATAAAATTTCAAGCTTAAAAATAGTGTAGATCGAGGAGATCTATGAAAACTTAAAAATCTTGAAAATTTACAATCCAAAAATGCATTACAAGATGCATTACTTTCAAAACTTGAAATCTATTTTTTTTTATGTCCATGCATCTTGATGTGATGATCAATTTGAGGATATTTGAGCATCAAACCAATCTATTCTAATGAAAATTTTGAGGTGCGCTCTAATTTGATTGTTTAGAGTCTATATATAAACTTTGATCATTTAGAACCTCGACTCTATATAAACTTTTTCCATTGCAATAATCATCATAAAATAATGGAGTTAACATAAATAATGGTGTTAACACGAGAATTGAACCCCTACCCAAATAATGGAGTTAACATGAATGAGAATTTAACCCCTATACGTATGTAGGAGAGACGTGAGAGCTCCCTTTCAAATAGAAATAGAAGATGACTTTTTAATAAGAGGAGGTAAAGAAGGTTATTCTTAGCCATATTTTGTTTGTATTTATTGTTTTTATTTTTAAATTTTTATTATTAGAAATCTAATAGATTGACTTCCTTTTGGATATGTATTTAAAATTCATGATGAAACTTTTATGCATGTAAGTCAAACTATTTTTTAAGATGAAGTTTCTATAGGGCCTAGGCTTTTTGAAAAGAAAATAAAGCCTCACCTCAAATCCACATCCAGAAAGTACTTTCGGCATTGGAAATGTTTACGACAGCTCTAAAATTAATTTCCAATACTTAAAATAAAATTTGAAACTAAAAAAATGGTATAGATCTTGCGGATCTGTGACTACTTAGTTTTAGGGCAAGATGAATGGTCTAGGTGACTTGTTGCAATATACACTATTTTTAGAATTTAAAATCCTAAGTTTTTTGCACAACCATAATGTTCAAGTTGAGATGAGCGATTCAAAGGTTTTTGAACACTTGAATTATAATTTTTGATGAGTTATAAAGTGTGGCTTTACTTATTTTGATATCGCTGCGACCTTACGAAACGATTTTCCATTTTTTTATGTATTCAAATTTAACCCATTAGAGAAATAGCATTTTTTAAAAAAATACATGCTGTGAAAGACATCATTATTCAATTTTTAATGTAGTATAGATATTCGTGCAACTCACAAGAGGAATACTTGTTTATTTTATTGACAAATGTTCTAATTTATTTATTTATTAGACATACATGCTAATCCTCTTTTTATGTTCTCTTCCGCATGATATGCTTTCTCTCTCCATATTTAAAACGCTATTAGGTACGGATGCAAATTTTTTAGAGATGAACCTTCATTAGATATGCATGCAAGCTTCTCTTTTTATGGCCTCTCTCATTAGGTATGGATGTAAATCTAACTTAATCTTTGTTTTATTTTTTGGTAACCCTAGCTTTTCTCTCTCTCTCAACATGGTCTCTCTCTTCAACTTGGTCTCTCTCCACGTTTAAAACCACATTAGATATGCATGTAAATTGTTTAAAAATGATCACATTAATAAATTGTGATAGATATATATATATGAGTAATGATCTTATGAGACCCTCCAACACCTATGTGTGTAGGACCTCAAAGGATCACCATTAAATATAACACAGATTTCTAGAAAAGCCAAGTCCTACACTCATGTGATAACTTTTCTAGATATCAGTGCTATATTTAATGATGATCCTTTGGGGTCCTACACACATGGGTATGAGAGGGTCTCTTAGGATCATTACTTTATATTATATATATGTAAATTTTTGAAAAATAATCCTTCATTAGATATGCATGCAAACTCTTCTTTTTACTAACTCTCTCTTTTCACATTTAAACCATAACCTTTCCACTCTTTTTTAAAAACCGTGGCTTCTCTCTCTACGTGATCTCTCTCTCGACATGGTTTCTCTCCCCCACTCTCTCAACTTGTCTCTCTCTCTCCACATTATTGAGTAAGTTGCTAAATCAATGCAACTAGATAATGGTAACAGCTATAGTTACAATCAATTAAACACATTTTTGTTAAGGGCAAGAAACCTTTTTTTTATCGGGCGAGCTTTCTATGCTTCCCCTACGGCATGGAAGTTCTATCCTCCCCCTTATCCAACCCTCCATTTTGAATGGAGGATTAAGATTGTTCCAATCATAATGTCATGTCTCTATACTATTTTATTTTTATTTTTTTTTTCTATAAACTATTTGGCCACCAAATTTTAGACGTTCATTCCTCTATTCAACTCCCACTATCGAAAAATATAAAAAAAAAATATTTTCAATAAAATAAATGACCAAAATGACCCTAAAATTTTCAAAGAGTATTTTGGTCATTATATTTTAATATTTTTTATAGGTGCGCCCCAATGAGAACATGGCACGTACCAAATTTCATATTCATACAATTTGTATAAAAAAAACTAAAAATAAAATACTTTGAGACCTCGGATCTAAGATCAAATGGTCAGTGGCTCTCTTGATCAAAATTGGACAGTTGGATGGTAGGGGGAGGATAGAACTTCTATGGTGTAGGGGAAGCATAGAACCTTTCCTTTTTGTTAAATCTCTTTTTATTTTTATTTATTTTTTGGCTTTCTCTTCTATGTTAGATACCATCAGCCCCATTACTTGAAAGTTATACCATCAAAACCACAAGAATTGCCAAGGCTAATGTTGAGAACATTGAATTATTGATATTGAAACTATATATTCATAGCTTTGTATAGGCAATGTCTGTGTATCGGAAACTACAAAACCCAGCAAATTTCTATGATGAAGACTTAAATTTTTTATTTATTCAGGGCTACTTGATTCACCACTGAACAATAAGACCAATGGTAATTACAACTGTGCTCAATTCACATAATCTAGAAATCTTCTTGACTGATCCAGAAATCTTCCAGACTGGTTCCATGGTGGGTTGTGTCTTGCAAAACGAATTCGTCACCCTGATCAAAAATAGACAAGATGTTGTCGAGTGAGTCAATATGAGGCAATCCAAATGACAAGATGTCGTCGAGTGAGTCACTATGAGGCAATCCAAATGAACCTCCTTCGACGAACTGGCAATCCACAGACCCACTTTCAAGTAATGGTATCACATGATTCTGGCTACAGAGGTCTCCATTGCTTCCTATCATGGAATTCTGGCTACTTCGGTCTCCATGTCTTCTTATCATGGGATTCTGGCGATACAAGCCTCCCTTGTTTCCTTCCTCCACTCTAGGATCTTCTGGCATGAAATGATTTCCATTGTTACTTGGAGACCCTTCATTGTTACTTGGTGCCCCACTATAGTATGCTTGGTGGGCGCCATTGATGTAGATCGTGTGGTCTGAATTGTTGTTATAGAAGTTTCCCTTGATTCCCGGCATGGAATTCAGGCCGTTCGAGTCTCCCCTATTTCCTGCCTCCATTTTGTGATAACTTGGTACTAAACGATTTTCATTGTTACTTAGCTCCCCACGGTAGTCTGCTTGGTGGGCCCAACTATTGTAGGCCGTGAGGGCTCCATTATCATAGTTCTTGTGGTCACAACCAGCACAGTTCGGACCACTTGAGTGGGCCCTGCTTCCACCATAGGCAGCATGGGCCCCACTGCCAGGATGTGTTATGTGGTTACTGCTAGCATGGCTCGATTGCACCCTATCACTGCCAAGATGGGTTATGTGGTAATTGTCAGCATGGCTCGATTGCACCCTGTCACTGCCAGGATGGGTTATGTGGTAACTGTTAGCATGGCTCGATTGGGCCCTGTCGCCAAAGCCTGAGCACGAATAAGCGTACCCGTGGGCCCCACTAGTTGGGACTTTGAAGTTGGGGTTAGCCAACGTTGGAGGTGCAATGTGTAAGGTTGTGATGCCTCTAGGCAATATTGATGCTGTGATGGTTGGGGTTTTATGAATCATGCTTGCTGCATCAAACATGTTTCGAGAATCATTACTTCTCATCTCTCCGCCGCCCAAGCCTGCGTTGTGCATGAATTGAAGATCATTTGTTCTCATGTTTCTTCCAAAATTTACACTGGGATCCACGTAACCGGCTGTTGCAAGTTGCTTCTGTGTGCATAGGAATCCAGCAGTAGCGCCAAGCTTGATGGTGTCCATGAGCGAGATATTTTTGACTGCAGGAAAGTCCATAGAAATGAGGAGTTAATTAGGATATTTTCACAGATTCAATCGAAAAGGAAGTACAACTAAATTTGGTTAAAGGCATGACGGTTCACGAATGAGTTTTTGACAAAAATATCAAATGGCTTGTTATACTAGATCCTGAACAGGGTCTAAAGTTATTTTTACCAAACACTTTCAGACACCTGATGCCCTTGGTACTAACCATAGTTATCGGGAGCGGTAGCGGCTCTGGTTCCGGGAGAGCATCGGAGCGATATCTGTCCAAAGCTCCAGAGCTCAGGGAGTGACTTCGGGTAAATATAGCAAATCGAGATCCTGTATGAACAGGGAGCGCGTTCCAATACATTGGGATCGAGATGCCCATTTAACGGGAATGCTTTCCATATCAAATGGGATTGTGTTCCCATATTTATTAGGTTCCTGCTCCCATCGACAACAGGATCGTGCCCCCATCTAAGAATGACCGTGTTCTTATTTGGAAAGGATCGAGCTCTATTCAAGGAAGGATCACGTTCTGTGTATGATTAGTCCATGTTCCCATCGCCGAACTCCACTTTTATGAAAATTTGGCTTAAAATATAATTATTTTATTTTAAAAATTAATATGATTAGTCCACGCTCCATCGCAGAACTCTACTTTTATTGGCTTAAAATATAATTATTTTATTTTAAAAATTAATATGATTAGTCCACGCTTCTATTGCAGAACTCCACTTTTATGGAAATTTGGCTTAAAATATAATTATTTTATTTTAAAAATTAATTTTATTTAAGAAGTTTCTTTTAGGATGTTTCGGGAAAATAGGGATGAAGTACCAGAAATGTAGGGATCGCGCTCCTAAAACTCTGGGAGCGGGGATCTAATTTATTGAGGAACGAGATCCTAAAATTTAAAGAACGCGTTCCGTTTAGTATCAGGAGTGAGCTCTGTTGTGAACAGGATTGAAAATCCTAAAATAGGAGCGAGCTTCCAAAAAGTAGAAAACGAGTGCCGGTTGAGATCCAGGCTATGGAGCACCAAAGCTAGGTTCTGGAGCGGGAGCACCACCCTAGTTGGGCGCTCTATGCAAACTACAAACTGCAAAGTATTGCGACAAGGGGACACTCATTTGTTAGGGGAAGCATGAATGTGTGGGTAGGGTAATGGCATTTCTCAAATTTGGGTGATATCATACATTTATACAATAGTTAAGCTATGCCTTTGTCCTTGAACTAATAAGTGCATCCCTAACAAATTATGTTGTTCCCAATATAAGAAAGCACTCAGGGCTAAGGGGCTTAAATGCGCAAACACAATCAATTTGCACAGATGGTAGCATAAGAAGGCACTCTCGTGGGAGCTCTTGAGTGTGTAGAGTGATTGAGTGAGCGTGGTTTTTGGCAGTGTACAGAAAATCGCCACGCCGACTGAGATATTGACCCCGTGTACTGTTAAATCTAGAACAAGCAATATCTCGTCGGTTCCCATAATTTTGAGTCATTTTTTAGAACTTGGCTGAGTCTGACGATACGACCTAATTGAGTCGACTGACTGACTCAGGCTCAAGAAGGTAGATAGTCCCAACCTGAGTTATTGCTTTAAAACATTTGTTTTTAGATAAAGCATGAAGATAAATTGTCCCAACCTGAGTTATTGCTTCAAAACATTTGCTTTTTAGATAAAGCATGGTACCTGACAAGGGTGAAGTTGAAGGTAGATAGTCCCAACCTGAGTTATTGCTTCAAAACATTTGTTTTTAGATAAAGCATGAAGGTAGATAGTCCCAACTTGAGTTATTGCTTCAAAACATTTGCTTTTTAGATAAAGCATGGTACCTGACAAGGGTGAAGTTGATTCTATATTCTGAACTTGTGAAACTGGATTTATTTCTTCATGACCACCTGCATGATACATATTTTTTGCCCCACATTCAGGATCAACTGCTAATACATTTCGCTGCTTGTCTAAGCCATTAGAGGCACCATATCGGCATCCTTCATATAAGAAGGATTCAAAGTACACATTCTCAGAACTTGGAAAGTCTTTCATGCTGAGATCATGGAGTCTTTGTGCACACTTTAAAAGCTTCTCATAGTGCTTATGGAAGTCAGAGTAGAGTCTAAGAGAATGTCTCCTGAGATAACACAAGGTCACCATCACCATTAATATACACAGTAATAAAACAACTTTCATTTAAAGAGAGTCACTAACATCAAGAAGTCATTCAACTTTTTTCTTGCTTTTTCTCTTTCTTTTATCATTGTCATCTAACAAAACCATGGCATCCCAATCATTATTCAATTCTGTAGATTTCTCAGTAAACCTTCATGCTTTCTTTAAGGAGGTTCTGAATACATTTTTTCCAAATAATTCTATCACATTCATGCTTTCTGATACTTTTGATTATGTGGAAATGGTAGTCACCAGTTGGATTTATTATTTATGGAAAGAAGGTTTGAGGATTCAATTGGGTTTTCTAAAAATTGTAAAAAGAATCATTAGGTTTTCCAGTGGCATCATTGTATATAAACCACATACAGAAATTAGAAAATTGTTTCCACTTGAATCTATACGAATTACCTGTGAATCGATGCCTGGCCTTCTGTGAAATCAGAGGAACTGTGCCATATAGTATGCTTTCTAGCCTGCGGCTCATTTTCTTCAAAGAATTTGGGCGGTTGACACAACTGCAATATGAATATAAAAACTAGTGTTATAAAAACTGAACCAGCCACCGATCCAGTGAGGGGTTTATTTCTATCCAAATTGATCCGACCATTTGGTCAAACTTGGTGGATTGGATTCAAATATATAAATAAAATATAATAATAGTTTAAAGATATGAAATGTATAACAAAAATCGATAGTTTTATTTACCATTTCTAACTAGTCAAAAGTGGGTACTAGTTGGAGGTCTAACCATTTCGACCAATCTGACCATCTATCTGGTCATAGTAATGATAGTAGAAACCCATCATGACCCTATATTTATGGGGTTTGTAGAAGAATTTATTTCATGTTTTTATGTTTTTCTTTTTAGGAAAATATCACTGAAGTAGTCAAACTCCTCCACAAAATCACTATTAATCAATCTATCAATAAAATGGTTACTTTAATAAGATCATTGCACTCAAATACCTCAAGTACTTTGTTAGAAACACCTAAAACGATATTTTCTAGGGTTTGGAGTCCTAAATAAGTAAACACATTTTGATGAATTAGCGCATAATGTATGTGGAAAAAATGACCTAAACACTCTCATTTGTTTTGAATTTTAAACTTGGAATCATCGTCGTCATTATTAGAGCTTTTTTTCTAACTATTTGGGGCTGGCTATATGAATTCTGATCTGCTATTCTGCTCTATCAAGATCCATAATCTTTGTGAGGCTATAAGTTCTTATATTATATCAGTTTTCACTACTTTTCAACCATGTCTTTTGGATCTACTTTTTACCCCTTTTAAGCCTTCTACTTAAATCAACTCGTATCTCCTAACATGTGTTGTATTAGGTCTGTATTGTACATGACCACCCCACCTAAGTGTATTTTTTCTAAATTATTGCCCATTTAAGCCATACATAAGTTTTCCCAAATACATTTATTTTTTAATTCTGTCATTTTTTGTCATGCCACTCATCCATCTCAACATCTTCATCTCAGTTGCACTCATCATATAGGTATGTTGTTTTTTGACCGCCCAACCTTCCAACCCATAAGGCAAAACCGGCCTCATAACCGTCCTATTAAACTTCTCCTTCAACTTCATTGATAATGCGGCGATTTTACACATCTCTATTTTGCCCACCCAGCTCTAATTCTATGCACGAGATCATCATCAATCTCTTTTTTTTTTTGGATTATCGACCCAATATATCTAAAGTGCATCATTTTTAGTATTTCTTGACTGTCAATCTTAACAACTTCATCGTCTCTACTCTTATTATAACTAAACTTAGAATTTCAGTTTTAAAATAAAAATGAGGACTTTTAATTACTTTTAAATAGGGGCAAGTGACCCCTAGAAATCGCAACTCGCCTCGGCATCAGGCCGAGGTACTCAGCTTAGTTAAACTAGACATGTCGGAGCCTTGAAACATTGGTATTTTGTTTGAGCCAAATAAATTAATTTTTTTATCGAAATTCTCGACGCAAAAAAAATGCATTACCTCAATTTCGAAAGTCGGTGTCTTGTCTTTGAGAAAGGATGCTCTCAGAGCAGTAATGTCTGTCCATTGCATTTCTATTTTCTTCTTCAATTTGCTATTACCCTCCAAAACCTCCCAAACCAAATTGCGTTTAGCAAAATAGCATTTTCCCGTCAATTCTCCAGGATTTCTCAAGACGAACTGCAAAGAACTAGCATTAGAAGTGAAAAAGAATGAAACTAAAAGTTATAAAGAATTTCTCTAATTTTTTGTTTAGGGCCCGTTTGGATCCTAGGGAAATGTTTCTATGCTTGTAGATAAGGGAAATGTTTCTATGCTTCCCTTACAACATAGAAGTTCTATCCTACCCCTACCATCCACCCACCCAATTTTGATCAAGAGAGCCACTCACCGTTTGATCTTAGATCCGACATCTTAAAGTATTTTATTTTGAATTTTTTTTAATACAAATTGTATGAATAGAAATTTAGTATGTGCCATCCTCTCATTGGGGTGCACCTATAAAAAATATTAAAAATAATTTTTCGATAAAAATTAATTACCAAAATACCCCTTGAAACTTTCAAGGCTATTTTGGTCATTTTATTTTATTGAAAATATTTTTTTATATATATTTTTAATTGGTGCGAGTTTAATAGAGGAATGAAAATCCAAAATTTGGTGTCAAAATAGTTTATAAAAAATAAATAAAAATAAAACAGTGTAGAGACGTGACATTGTGATTGCGGCAATCTTAGCCCTCCATTCAGAATGGACGGTTGGATAAGGGAATGGATATAACTTCTATGTTGTAGGGGAAGCATAGAAAGCTTGCCATGTAGATAATACCCAGGTCATGCAAATCCCTCGCTTAGGTCATCTATTTGCGTAAGTTGGGTTTACACTATTTAGGACACATTTGATAAGTATGAAGCGTTTTCATGCAAAATACTTTAATGTGAAAATTACTTTACACATATTTGGTATGCAACAATACATATAAAGAGTTTTCCCATTATAAAATTTTTTATCAAAATTTTGGAGAAATAAACTATATCAAATTTAGGAGAGAAACTACCTAAAAGTTTTTAAAGAGAGAAACTATCTCAACATTTTCAGAGAGAAAATTGGCTAAAACTTTAAATTTGATATAGCTTCTTTCAAAATATTTTGAGATAGTTTATCTCTCTAAAAATTTGAAATTTCATATAGTTGAAAATTTCAACTCTCTAAAAATTTGTAGATAGTTTCTATCT
>NW_006497754.1:3018183-3038376 GCF_000471905.2 Amborella trichopoda
GAGAGAGAGAGAGTGAGGTCTTCTCTTTTGTGTAATAAAGGAGGAATGAAAATGTAGAAAGACAAAAAAGTGCGTAATGTAGAAGTCAAAAAAGAGGACATCAGTCTGCATTTCACAGAATTCACCTACTCGTTCTCATCTTTCTTTGTCTTATGCACCGCCGGTCGTCTCTGTGGAGGGATGTTTAGGAAGGGCTGCAATAACATTGAAAAGAGCATATTAAACTTTGATCATAAAAGTATATCAAGAAGTGTAACTCAATGCCTATAGAATTTGATGCACGACATAGAATGAATTTCATCATTTAGAAATATTTACTATTTTTGATGTGAATCCCTAATATATGATGAACTTTGATGTAAAAGAGCATGGTTCTATAAGTATCTGTCTTTTATAATTCAAAATCCTTGTTAGTTGATGGCGGGTAAATAGTGCGAGACGGTATCTGTCATGGTTTTAGCAAAATTTGTACGTCGAGGTTATCAGCAGTAGTTAGTATGTAGTTGGGGATGAACTAACTAGTGGAATGTAAACAATATTTTCCTAGTCATCTTAGTTTTAATCTTTCCTGGTTATCGTAGTTTTAAAACTGGCTTCTATGGTGTCTATGTTAGACATAATTATACTTTTAAGTATGTGAGCGTATATCTCCATTATCAATGTTGCATGCATGTTGAGCTTCTCTTATTAGATTTTGTTCAATGCAGTGTCTTGATTGTACATTTTGTTCTTGGTGTTTATTTTTCTTTAGTCATGCGCCTAATGCATCCTTGTAAGAATTTTTTGTAGTGTTCAATGCAGTGGTGGTCATCATTTTCAAATGTGGGTGTGTGTGCTAAGTCTCTTCGTACTCATTTAAGTAGGCTTGTACTTGATCATGTCTCTATGTACTTGACTAACTGAAGTCTCTATGTACTTGACTGACTTGAGCATGGGTGTTTAGGTTGCAATCCCATTCTTAGGAGTATATTGGTCTAAGTACTTGAACCACAGTGCTGGTTCAATTGACTTGGAGCTAATCAGGCTCTTGGTCTAAGTAAGTTATACCTAGTTGGGTCAAGGTTGACCCTAAGCCTACTTGACCCATTCCTTCCCTAGTTGCTATGGTATTTACAAATGTAGGAAACTATTTGGCTTTAGCTTTGTCTTTCAGCTCGAAGCAATATTGTTTGCTTGGAAATGTATGCAATGAGACCATTTACTTTTAGTACAAGGAGGTCACAATCATAACTAACTAATAGTTTTAAAATCAGGTAGTTAAGGATGTGTCATTTTTTGGGTACAAAGCCAAAAATAAAATTTCTCAAGTATTGTGACACACTTTTATTTTTGGATTTAACATTTAATGGGTAAAATCGGTGACCCCCTTGTACTAAAAAGTAAATGGTCTCATAATATACAATCCATTTTTGTCGAAGTTTTAATTGAGTTGCTATGCTTATATTTCTTGGGGAAGGGTGAGGATCTTAAATTTCTAAGAAGGGTGAGGATCTTAAATTTTCCCTTAACCTGTCTTGAGCCCAAGTAAAGGAAGTGGTTTATGTAAATAGGTGGCCAAAGCAAAACTTTGTCAAAACATTCCATGAATCTTGAATCTTGGTAGACCAAGATCATGTAGATGAAACCAAATAGTTGGGAAAAAGGCTTTGATGATGATGATGATAATAATTATTGTGGAAGGATGGTTGTGAAAATTAATAATGTTTACATCTAGTAGGATAGGATACACAATGGAAGTTTTCAGAAGAGAGAAAATACTTCCATGTGTACTTTGACAATCTGAGTCGTTGGACAAGGTGAAGTATGATATGAAATATCATTAGCGTTGAAAGATTGGGTCAAATTTATAGTACTTTGGAAGTTGAAATAGCATTCACTCTAGTTTTCTGTTACAATACTCGATTGCAATGTTAAGAACAATTGGAAATATCTTTAGTTTTGAAACATGGGTTTGAGTTTTATACGATTTTGGCAACATACTATTGTAATCATGTAAGTGCTTCATCACCTTAAACTGCATTTGAATTAGTGTGATGATGTTAATATCGATTGGAGATGATAATTTGTCATAAATGATTTCCTATAATTCATCTAATGAAAAAAAAAAAATTGGTAACTACTGATCTAGGGATTATTCGAGAAGCATTCTTAATTTGCTTCAATAGCAGTTTGATGAATGTAATTATGGTAGAGAAGTTCATTGACTCGTAAAGGAGTTTGGGCTTGGGTTTTACTAGAATTTGGATATTAGTTCTCTGAAATTAGTTTCAAAAGGTCTAAGTTATTCATATGCTAATAAGTTAGTGTTTTTGTTTTAGAAAGTGATATGTCATAATCATTATCACCAAAGCCTTATCCCCAAGTATTTGCAGTTGACTATAGTGACATGTCATCAGTACATAAAAAATACGGTTCAATTACATTTAAAATTACCGCCTTCTAAACTTCAGCCCTCATCTCCAAACGTCGCCCTTTCCTCTCCTGGGGAAGCTAAACAGCTCTTTGCGGCGACTGAGCTACCCCTATAGGCTACCGTTTCCCTGGTGGTTGCTTGTACAAAAACAACCTTCGCTCCCTCCGTCTCATCAGCTGCTCCCGGGAGGAGTCTCCAAAGCACCGCTTCTTCCCCCTTTCTCCCCTGCATAATCTCAATCCCTTCAGAGGAGTCCGCGTAGCTCAAACAAATTCCGCTTGCTTGGTGGCAAGCTTCCAACTTAGACGTGACGATGTCAGAGGTATTGAGAGATTTGCCAAACGCATATGGGGGGAGTCCAATCTCACTTGCAGACGACTTTTTGGTGGCGACTTCCTCCTCTACTTCCCGACCCCAGAATGCGCTTTGCGTGTTTGATAGGAGCCTCTATCCTCTACTTTCTAAGGAGCTTCCTGCACCCTTCGTGCTTGGTCCTCTATTCAAGGGTCCTTCAGAAAGCAGAGAATCAGGCTCACCTTGAACCGCGTCCCTCTCCATGTGCGGTCCCCCTCCACTTTCAGGAGAATGGCGGAAGCTTGCAGTAACCTAATCTCTATTCATTGGAAATCTGTAGAAACTCTCCCCCTCGGCTCCATCGTCTCCTTCTGGAGGTACTCTAGCATCTGGCTTGAAATTGGCAAACTTTTTCTCCTAGTTACTCTATCGTGGTCAGTGGCTTTGCCAACTTCTCCCCACTTCTTCAATCAGGTGGACCCCCCCTCCGCCAACAGACTCCACATCCCAATCCTAGACCACTGTGTCGCGCAAACACCGCCACCTTAGGAGGTGCCTCCGACAACCCACCACTGGTACACCGAACCTTAGGGTGCGATACCAGGGCAAGGCACCCAAACCACTACGGTTAGTCATCTGGCGGCCATGTTGTGACGTTCAAGATCTGCCAGGAAACAGGGATGATGTCACCCAGCCGGCTCTACAAGCCGAAGGTGTTCCCCACCTGACGAAACCTAAGCCCAAACACGGCGCGATTGTCTCCCCACCTTTACCTTCTTCTGACCATGCTTCTACCCCTCCGCGTCGACCCGACAAAGAACCCATTGTTGACAGTGAGCCCGCGTCCTTGGCTCGTCCGTGGGTCACCTCGACTTCATTGCATTTGCCTTCGCTGCCTTGTCAACTCACATCTGTTGATTCCTCATCGTCGTCGCTCCCTCTCCAGTCGTCTCCCTTACCTATCCCTCCTCACTTGTCGTCACCTGAGGCGCCTCCACTTCTCCCTCCTCCTCCCGACGATGACACGTCGACTCTACCCCTCCTTGAGATCCTACCCAACTCCATCACACTCCCTATCTTTCTCCTCCCCCAAATTTTCATTCGTTCCCCGTGGGTGCTCCTCCTTCCTCCCTCCTTTCGGCAACCTCACCGCCCCCTCTGAACCTTCACCTACCTTTTGCTTTCACACCCTTCCCAACTGGCACTGTATTGGGGTTTGCTCTACTGGACCAAAACTCCTCTTCTTCTCCCCCTTGGCAGGCCCTGGCCTTCCTTCCCCTATATGTGCCCTATTCCCCTCTCCCATCCTCTCTCTCACCTACCTACCTCTCCAACCTGCATCGCAGGCTGTTCTTGCTAAACACCCCCCACCTCCTTATCCCCTCTCTCGTTCTCCTGCAATGGACAGACACCAACTCCCCTACAGTATTGTTGCTGTGCATTTCACAGACCCCTCCCCCCCAGATCCTGTCTTCATCACCTCTCTACTTTTCCCTCATTTCTCATATACTCCTCACCTGGTCCACATTTGTAGGATCCGAACCCTACACTTTAAATACGCCCTCCACTACCCATGGCCTTATAATCCTTACGCCCCCGCAGCCCCCCCCCCCAATCATATCACTTCCTTATCTCTCTCCGTCTGTCTATTTTGGATCCTACTACCCTTTTAGTCAGTATTCTCTCCTCCTTCATTACCCAGTCCTTCTCAACTATGCCTCATCCCCACCCCCCTACCTTGCCGCAGGGTATGCTGACTTCACTTCATCTCTCGTAGAGCCTCTCCAAATTGTCACGTCTTGCCTTCCTTCGCTCCACCCTCCCTCTGCCCTCCCACTTCTCTCCTTTTCTTCCCTTGACCCTCCCTCTGCCTCCCCTTACTATCTCTGAACCTCTCCCTACCTTACCTCCTGACCTTTACCCTACAAACCATCTTCCCCTTCCTCCTTTCGAGCCTTCTGAGCCAGACATGGAGTCACTTGAGGGACCTAGCACGCCCATCTCTCCCCCTTCGATGAGTGACAACGCTGAGGGGATCGACAGGGATGGGAATGACAGAGATTTGGAGAGAATGAAGGATATATATCGTATTATGGGGTTCCAGCATGAAGGTCCTGAAGGACTGGTACACCGTTTCCTTCTTGCAGACGCTTAGAGCCGAATGAAGGTGATTTTTAAAGGACAAAGGGAGTTACTCAATCTGTTGTCTTCTATCTCCTACGAAGGCTGTCCTTTAGAAGGTCTTCCATCCCCTACCTCCGCTCCCTCCCTGAGGAGGTATGCCAGATTAGCCTTTTCCTCAACTCTCACCCCCAAACCATGAAGATCCTTACTTGGAACATAAGAGGTTTGGGATACTCGTCCAAAAGAGAGGCAATCAAGGACTTGACCTCGAAACGCACTCCTGCTATTCTTGCCTCACTGAAACTAAACTACCCAAGCCCACTCTTCATCTTATTCACCAGGTCTGGTTTAGAAGGCTTTGCCAGTGGGTCGCTCGACCTGCAGACAGGGCTTCAGGGGTAAATGGGTGATCTAGAACCCTTTAGATCACCTCCTCTGGTCCTCCCATATAGGGGAGTTATCTGTTACCGTTCTTCTTTCATGCACTTTGATGGCTTCGTTTGGAAATTCTCGGTCATTTACGGCCCCTGCTCAGCTTCTCTCCGACCATGTTTCTGGACAGAATTGGACTATGTGGCTGCCCTACCCCCACCCTGTATGGTGTTTGGGTGGAGACTTCAACATCACGAGATGGTCTCATGAGAGAAACTCCAATTCTACAATCTCCCAGGGAATGACGGACTTCTTAGACTTCATTTTCCAAAATGAACTCCTAGACATCCCGTCCCAAGGAAACCGCTTTACTTGGTCGAACCACTCCCCCCAACCTTCTCTCTATAAACTTGATAGGTTCCTCATATCTTTGAACTGGGAGGAACTCCAAAAAGCCATCAACGCTACATTTGTTGCCTTAGTCCCCATGGTTGAAGGGGCTGAGGAGCTTAAGGACTTTCGCCCAATCAGTCTACTCAACTCCTACAAAATTTTGGCCAAGGTGCTGGCTTCAAGACTACAAAAAGGCCTTCCTCTGTCATCTCACTGTCACAGTCTGGCTTCATCAAGGATAGACAAATCTTAGATGGAGTTGTAGTAGCACACGAGTGTATTCACTCTAGGCATTTGTCCAAAAAGCCTGGTCTTATCTTTAAGATAGATTGGGAGAAAACGTATGACCATGTGGATTGGTCTGTACTAGCCAGGTCTTCTCACGGGCTTCAAAACCTCTTATCGAGGCCCTACAATGTCTCATCTACAATACGCAGATGACACATTGGTATTCCGAGACTCTTCTTCACAAGAAACTGATAATTTGAGGCTTTATCTGAAATGTTTCCAAGTGGCTACAGGTTTCTGGGTCAACACGAAAAAATAAAAAATGATGGGCGTAGCACTCGTCAATGCTGAAATCTGAGAGCTTATCCCAAATTGGGAATGCAAAGTTGAGGATCTTCCCACAACTTACCTTGGTTTGCCTCTATGATTGAGAAAACCTAAAAAGAGACAGTGGTCACATGTGATAGACAAGGCTGATAGGCGTTTAGCTGGATGGAAAGGGAGATACGTTTCTCATGCTGGTCGAACCACTTTGATCAAAGCAACTAAACTTCCTGAGCCTACCCTCCCCCTTATTAGGCAGGTTTGGGGTCGTAGACCTAGCCAATGGGTCTACCGGCCTTCAAATGGGGCGGCAGGGGGCATTTGGGTTATCTGGGATCCTTCAGATACCACTCTGGTCTCCTTCAACTCCGAAGACTTCTCAGTCACAATTCTACTCTTCTGCATCTCTGATGGATTTCTCTGGAAATTCACGGCTGTCTATGGCCCTAATTCAGAAGCAGATAAACCTCATTTTTGGGCGAAACTCGACCATATTGCTGCACTACCTCACCCTTGTTGGTGTTTTGGGGTGATTTTAACATTATAAGATGGTCACATGAAAGAAACACTCCCCAAACCCACTCCAGGGGTATGAATGCCTCCAGGGGTATGAATGCCTTCTTAGACTTCATATCTCCAAATGAGCTTATAGACATCCCTCTCCAAGGGAGTTGGTACACTTGGTCTAGCCGCTCTCTTCAACGCATATGTTCCAAGCTCGATAGATTCCTAATCTCTATAGAATGGGAGCATGCCTTCCTTGGCTCTCACGATGAGCGACACGTGGCCAAGAAGGAACGATGAAGATGTAGTCGAAGGGATGGGCGACGCGTGGCAGAGGGGAGACGGGGGGGGCCTCCAAGGCTGCTGCAGACTGCAGGGGGGCACGCGTCCAAAGGATGAGGTGCAGGGAGTTGATGTGCTTCGTGGGAAGGGCATGCGTCCAAAGGAGTGACCGAAGAGGGACACCTGGCGTCGGGTGAAGAGGAGGTGGCGAAATTTGAAAATGAAGGGCTTTGTTGCTTGGTGGGACCTAGTGTTCTTCCCCGCACGGCGAGACAAAGGCCGTTGGGTACTAAAGACCACGAGTCCTGTAAGGCAAGCGAAACTTTGGCATGGGCGGAGTTGTGGAGAAAAGCAGGGGAAGGTGGAGAGGCGAAGGACCAAGAGACAAAGATGGGAAAGAAGAGGTTCTCCGCCCGAAGCCACAGGACCTTAGGAATAAGGAGAGGATCCAAGAGCTCAACGAGGACCCTCATCGACCCCAAGGGGATTGTTTCGAGAGAGATCCAATGGATCTAGATAAGGGACCCACACGCAGAGGTAAGGCGTCGAAAAATAAAAGGGCACCACGCCTGGAGAGGAATGTGGTGGAAGGTTAACCAAACTCGTTGTTACCCGAAACACCCCTCATGGGGAGACTTAGGCCTCAGAGAAAAACGGGCACCTTTGAAGGAGACAGAGGAAGGGTTTTGCATGGCTAGAGATGAAGAGGGAGGAGAGGGGAAGGAGAAAAGGATCCCACCTTTGAAGAGATGCTTGCAAGTCAGATCGGGCAACCCCTAACGAGATTGCATCGATTTTTCGATCCCCCTGAAGTCCTTCCGCATGGGGCTGAAGGTTCCCACCAGAGAAGAGTGGAGCCTCTGCTTAGAAGAATGGACCAGTTCCGGCGGAACCTCTACAACCGTTGGTGTGAAGAAAGGAGCTTGAGGACATTCCGAGGGCTTAGGGGTAGAAGGAGGAGGGGGAGAGGAAGGAGGCGAAGGTTTCTCACCAGTAGTCACCACCTTAAAATAAGGTACCTTGGATTTGAGGCTCGACGAAGGAATGGAGGGAGGAACCGCAGAGCGAGGGGATGGGGGAGAAGGTCTGGGATAGAGAGCATACACCTCATCCCAGCTCCTGGGGAGGTGAGAGGAATTTAGAACACATTATTGAGGCTAAAGGTTAAAATATATTAGAAAATATTCACAACAAAACCTTGGTCAATGTGTTTAGATTCGCTTCGATTTGGACGAATAGGTCGTAGTCTTCGGATTTTAGACCTAGACTCAAACGAAGTGAAGCTCGGTGTTGTCGCTTCGGGCCGCTTCAGTAAGCTTCGGGTTGAAGCAAAGAAATGCCTTTTTTAAATTAGCAATTATACATGAGAGAAGGAAAACTATGGAGAGATAAACCTTCTGAAATGAGATATTTACAATACTTAAAAGAAGTCATATTTGGAAGCTGGTCAATGGCAGCAACAACTAAAATGGTGACCTGAGAATTAACTCTTCAACAAAACTCCATCACACTTATCTTTGAAAATTCTCAGCCACTGGTCCTAAAGCCAAAACCTTAAAGCCCATGGTTATAGCAGGCGGCCATTTGCCCCCAAGTCCACTGCAATGCCCATTTTTCCCTGATCCCACCTTAAATTTCTTGATTTGTCAGGTATATCAGGCTTTCAAAATGGCTTAACCTTATGCAATATCAATATATTTCCGTGGGACTTGGGCTTACAATCAAAGGGAGAAATTGGGGTTAGGCTTAGGCTTAGGCTTAGGGTTTAGGAGTTTTGGGATTGGGGTGGGCTATGGTTTGAGGATAAGCGGAAGATGAGGAGATAGAGAGGGATGAGGAGAATGAGCTTTGCAGTGAAGGTTTCTCTCTCCTCTTGGAGTGAGCCATAGTGAGCTGGAGAGAGTGACAAACTGGATCTAGTTCTTGGCTTCGGGCTTTTTCCAAACTTTGAAGTTTATACATAGAACACGAGAGAACCTACATAACGCCCTGGCTGTATAAAAGTATTTTTTATTTTTGAAATTTTTATTTTTAATTTTTGTTAGCTTAAGATATTTATACATAAATATCCAATTTATTTTATATTAAATTAAAAAAATTTGAAGTCTTACCCCAAATCTGCCGAAGCACCAAATGTTTTCGTTTTTTCTGACCATACTGAAGTAGACTCCAATGTAAATATGACAACATTGCCTATAAGGAGATCATAATTACTATTGACCTTTAGATGTAAGATCAGGTGGTTGGGGATGGGTCATTGGCTAAGATCGGGTGGTTGGGGATGGGTCATTGGCTAGGCACAATGTTTAAAATAGATTTCTCGAATGTTGTGATACATTTCAATCTACTAAATATCACATCCAATGAACAAAGATTCGGTCGCCGAACCACCTAGGCCCATTTAGGCGTCTGGCTGGGCGGCATAAAAGGCGGGCACCTAGGCATCGCCTTGAGTTGCACTTCATTTTGCTGTATTAATTCAGTTTTAATTAGTATATGGAAGGATTGACTTTTTATGCCATTTGTTAAAAAGCTTTTGCATGTAACATTAACCATGAGCAACTATATTTTAAACTATAAATAGCTATCATTTTACAAAAAAATAGCACAAGTTTTAATTAACATATGGAAGCATCGACTTTTTATGGCTCTTGTTGAAAAGGCTTTTCGCATCATGTAACAATAGCCATGAGTAGCTATATTTTAACTATAAATAGCTATCTTTTTGCCAAAAAATAGTATTAATTTTGCTTTAATTAATATATGGAAGGATTGACTTTTTGTGCCACTTGTCGAAAAAGCTTTTTCCATGTAATAATAACCATGAGTAGCTATATTGTTAACTATAGCTTTGATAAATGTCTTGAAGTGCAACTTAGGTTGGAAAATACAAGAATCATCTAGGCTGCCTTTGTGTCTGGGCGCTTGTTAGGCTGCCCAAAACATTGATCACATGCAATCGCTAAGAATGATTGTGACATACTTGTATTTGAAGTAAATGATATCATAGCGTGTGTATATATAGATAGGGTTAACGACTCTATAGAGCATTTTGTTATTGTACTCAAGAAATTTTAGACACTGTTTCATACCCTTGTACATGGAGCATTTTTTTTAGTAAGGGCATTTTTGGTCCTTAGGAGGGGTGCAACATCATCGATATGGGGTGTGACATACTCGTGGGAGAGGCTTGTGGCAATCTCTACTTTGGAATGCTATCTTTGTAGAGAAGGTTTTCAAACTTGTCTTTGATTGAGATTGGATTATAGTACTTGCCAGGTCTGGACATATAGTGTGGGTGTGAATGCTTCATGATCCAAAAAAAAAAATTCATAGATCAAATTCCATGATGGAATCCGAGTTAGTAGGCTTCGAAGCCACTAGAGGGATGGGATTGGGGGCAATTAGTTTTTTCCCACAATGGGATGGGAACCCTACCAAAGGATAAGGACATTCCAAATCCAATCCCTTACTGTCTGGTACAACTAACTCTAATTAAATAGAGAAGTTGAGCTTTACTCTCAGTGATTCTAGCTTTGCCTATATTATGTAGAGCCCATGCTTGTGTGATACAACTAACTCTCAGTGGTATGTGGCGGCTGCATAAATCTCTAGATGCACATGTCCACTTTGCTCATGCAACTCTAATTCTATGTGCGATATCTGCCTCACTATATTCTGCTAGACTATCGACCCTAGATATTGGAAACAACCTCTTTTAGATATTTCTTGACCATCATCAATCATATAACTAATTTCTCATTTTTTTTCCTATTATTACTAAACTTGCATTCTATATATTCTGACTTAGTTTGGCTAATCTTAAAACCTTTAGATTCTGGAGCATCCCTTCGGCGTTATAACTTTATGTCGACGCCGTCTCTAGTCTAATCGATCATAACTATGTCATCCGTGAAAACATATACCACGATACGCTATCTTGTAGGTGCGTGGTTAACTCGTCCATAACCAAAACAAAGAGACATGGGCTCAGTGTTGACTCTTGATGTAAGCCCATTGTCATTGAGAATTCACTTGTATCTCCACTAGTTGTCCCCACTCCATTCACTTACATCTCACTATGTCAATATAGCCTCTTGTGACTTCTCTTTTTTTTTTCCTAACACCCATCAAATTAAATATGTACGGACCCTAATCTATGCTTTCTCTAAGTCAATAAGGATCATCTTTTACCAGGACTCATTTGATTCACTCTTAATGCATCTAATGTGATTTAGAACCCTACACTTTTTCTAATTTTTGTTAATTTAGAGACGTCTTTTTAATATTTTTTTGGCATTTTTATGTTCTTTTAAATTTTGGCCATTTCTATTACATTGTCAAGCTTTATAACAATGATTGTTTTCCACTAATAGCATTCTAAACCTCCTCACATTGCCACCAGGTTTCTTTGTCAAAATTTCTTTTCCCTCTTGTTTCTCCTAAAATTTCTTTTGCCACTTTCTTAATGTAGTTGACGATTTTAATCCACAATCATGCTTAAAATTTTTGTTTTCCTTCTTTTACCAAATCTCTGTCCTCCTTTTTTAAAATCCATAGCCTAGTTCCTGGACACTTACTAGCTCCACTTTATATCTTCCATTTCTTGAGGAAAACATCCATTACCACAAGCATATGTTGCGTGATCAAACTCTTTCTTGGGATAATCTTGCAGTCTTTACGTGATGGTCAAACTACCCTCTTGACTAGAAAGACTGCTAGGTCACGTGATGGTCTAGTTACATTAATTATCTTCTCCCTAACACGAGTTTGATTAATATGAGTCTATCTATCACCTAATGTGTTGACATCAACTTCTTTCTCTTGTAAATTTTGTCTTCAATTATTTCTATGCTATTTCTATCATTATCTATTTCTATAAACTAAAGTTTATATTCATGAATTTCTTTAGCTTTTCTCCCTTTCTACTTATTTTTTTGTAGTCAAGCTATATTAATTTTTCTGCGTCTCGTTGGATATATTCATGAATTTCTTTAGCTTTTCTCCCTTTATACTTATTTTTTTGTAGTCAAGTTATATTAATTCTTCTGCGTCTTGTTGGATCCACTAACTAAATAAATTTGAAAAACCCATTTACAGTAAATTTTTTTGTAGTGCCAGTAACAGGAACTTGGACTCCACAGCATCGGATTGGAGTGTGTAATTTTGGTCTATTGATTGGTTTTAACTTGTGTCCAAATGGTGGTATATTGATTGTAATCAATTGGACTGGAGGGTTAGAAATCAATTGTGATTTTGAAGATCTTTGTGAGCCATCTCTGATTGTCGAGTTGGGTTGTTTTTCACTCGAAGAAAGCAAGTTCTTCTGGTGCCTCCAAATTCTTACAAGTCTCTCTTATTTTTGACCTCGCTGCAGTCAATTGGAAATAGAATTTCAAATTTCATATTTAAACTTAAACTCAACTCTTGTTATGGGGAGATTAAGACATGATTTATTCGGCGACTAATTGGATAATAGAAAGGTTGCACCTCAAACTAGGAGGGGATGTGACAAAGATAAGTAAATTCAAATAAATACAACTCACTTGTAAGGATAGCTCATGATGTTGGTGGGATCATGGGAAGGTGGTCTCTCACTCATGGCGGTGCACCTGGTTGACTTAAGATCATCTAGAGCTAGGCAATCTGATAGAGGCTAGAGCACTGGTGTGCCACACCGAGGTGTGATGGCCTTCTACTGTGAGATGATGTCCCAGAGTGTCCTTGTTGTCCGCATTGCATGCTCAAATAATAATTTAGGGTATGCCTCTGTCAAGCAGGAGTTCCTTGAAGGAGTATGCAAAAGATCAAACTCCTGGAATTCCCTTAGTCTCATACTTAGTGGGGAGCTATGGACCACAAGGTTAAGATAGGTGCTCAGCCCTCAACACCCTACTGGAAGGCATCGGTATAGTTGTACTTCATTGTTACATGAAGATGAACTTCTTAAATGATTTCTCTTTGTGCCTTGTGTGTTAGATGAACTAAAGATTCTTTTGAATGTGTGTGCTATCACACTCTAAGCAAGTTGACCGCAGATAATCGTTCCCATCGCCCATCATGAGTTACCTTTTTATCTGGCCGGCTAAGGTCATGATGTTTAGCAAGCTTGATGTGTGCTTGGGCTATTGGCAAGTTTGAATTGTAGATGGTGACAGGGAGGAGAAGACTTGTGTACGCTTTATGGGTCAGGGAAAGCCAATATGGTTGTGGGTGCCTCGAAAGATAGACTACACTGTGGTGGTTACGACTGAGGCTGGAATGAAAGTGGATCTTTTGGGAAGGATTCTTGAGAAAGACTGAGAGAAACCTAGTGAGCTGCAAGTTAGTGAAGCAATTCCAGGAGGAACACCAGGAGATCTTGGCAAAAGGGTGGTGTCATCCATGCCAAGGGCACGTGCATCTTATGTTCTGTAGTCAAGAAAGAATGGGCCCTTTTGTCCTGGAGTTATCCTTTTGTCATGAAGTTACTAATGGGTTCCATTTTAAGTCAGAGGTGGAGTAGAGACTCACTTGGTGTGCAAACAGGTTAATCTAGTTTCAATGGGGAGTAGAGACCCACTTGGTGTGCAAACAAGTTAATCTAGTTTCAACAAAGTTTAAGATTTAGATATACGAGGTAAAATGATCTCTTGTAAGTTCGGTTCTTCCAAGGTTCATGTCAGCTTACACTACTGTTGTAGATGTGATGAAAATTGAATCCTGTATATATGTGATCTACTAGTTGTTGTTACTGATTTGTCTTAGGTCGTTGAACATCAATCTAGAAAGATAATTTTGAATTATGGACATGTAAACTTATATCTATTTGATGAACCAAAAACCTTGAAAAACAGTGAAAACGTTTTGAGTATTTCTAACATCGATTTTCTACGGTTTCCGTTCAAAGGCTGCATCTACATTCCCGGAAAGAAAAGATGGATGAAGTACATTATGATGTTACACATCATTCGGAATTAACATATTGCGAAGTTTCTCACGTGATGTGCTATAATTATTACCTACACATGATGTCATCTGGCAATTTGAGTAAAATTGCAAACTAAAGATAGCCACGTAAATAGTAATTAAAAAAGAAATTGAAAGATTACGTTGTCCTCATGGACCCATGATAAACAATGGGACAGTCCATTAAGGATAGTGGTTCAATAAACTGACATTAGATTGTCAATATAATTGCTTCTTTGGAAACAAAATTATTAAAGGCCTCATAAAAGATATACTCGCGATATACTTGCAATATACTAAACACTTCCAACCAATTCATTTGTTAATGGTCCTTAGATATAATGTTTTTAAATGTCTTTATTTGTTTATTCAATTGTGTTATTCTTTTTATATTTGTGGTAAAAACATTGATAACTTACCCACATGGGACCTTTGGAGTCTTCATATTGATATTCTGTTTGCAGTTGTGTTGAAAGCATCGATTACTTACCCACAAAGATCTTTTCTAATTATATCTTATAGATTGTATATTTTTGTTCAGGTATGGCATGGCAAGGCAAGCAATGGAGACATTTTTGTTCAACTAGCAAGTAAGTAGTTCGAAATTGAAAATTGGTGTGCTAGGGAATTGTTATGAATTTGGGAAGTATTTTGATTAGTGATTGGGTTTACAAGAAGTTTGTGTCTTATGGATCTTACTAATTTCAAATTATACATGTTTGATGATAAAATTTGGAGGTGCGCCGTAATAGGAATCACATCTATATATAAATAGACATGTAAAAAAAAGAGTCGTAATGTATACCTTATCCTTTCTGTTATAACAAACAAGGGCATAGGCAGAGTCCCTGTAGCATAGGGATGGCAGTGTTTTAATACTGAAATTGAAGTTGAAATATGTAAACAGAAGCATACCAATAAAACCAAGACAATATAAGGGAAAAAAATAGCAACATAAAAAGGGAAAAATAATAATAAAATAAAAATAATAACGATAAGAATATTTACCTTGAAAGCATAAAAATGGTTCTGATATGGTTTGGATTATCCTTCTGTTGGTTCGTGTATACCAAAACTTTCTCATTTTTCACCTACACAGTAACTTTTACAAGTAAGCCATAAAAACAGAAATGGAACTTTCTTTCGTAAAAACAATCTTTTCTAAAGTACAGTTCACCTACCATTGTTTGGGATATAGTCCCAAACCATTCCTCCCGTCTCTTGCTGCTTTTTGTCCACTTATAGCCATCGTCAGCGAAACTGTTCAGATCTTCTCTGGTTACAAGAAGCATGCTGCCCCCTTATATGGAAAAAATGAGAATCATTAGCAAAGTAATGAGAAAAAGAGTTATAGATATTTTTCCATTTATATAGAAAAAATGAAAATCATTACAACACTACTGGTCATAGTAAATATTTGTAATGAGAAAAAGAATTACTATGAAATACGTACAAGATATTTTCAGTGGACGTTTGACTGTATAGAACTTTGGCCAATTCATTAGAATAGCCAAAGCCTCACCAGCAACAATATTCTTTGGGGCTGAGATAGAAGCCATTAATCCTGAAAGAGATAATAAACTATACAAATTATTAAGCGACTGAGATAGAAGTCATTAATCCTGAAAGAGATAATAAAACTATACAAATTATTAAGATATTTGAGATAAGAAGTCATAATAAAAAAGATATTTGAGATAAGAAGTCCTCATGTGGATGTGAAAAATTTACCGGTGACTTCTCGAAAACCATGTACTTTAGAATGATCAAGTATATCATCCGCATCCGCATCCACCGCATTCATCTGCAAATTAGAAAAAGAATATAATACTTAGAATCTAACATCAACAAAAAAAGCTAACTTCCATTCCATCTGGCTCTATCCCACTCAAATAATTAAAAAATAGCTTCAATTCCAACTCACTCTAACCCACAAACTCTAACCCACCAACAAAACAACTTCAATTCATCTCTCCGTCCATTTATGTAGGTATATGCGTCCAATTTCATAATCATAACTTTTGGATAAAAAAAATGTTAGGGGCATTAAAAATTTCATGATCCAACAACTATCGCATCAATTACTATTATTTTTGGGTGCGGTTTGTATAGAGCCTAGGCTCTAAGTAATCAAATTAGAGCCTACCTTCATACCATTTTCATAACCTATATTTTTAAATAAGAGAGTTTCACACCATTTTCATAACCCATGAACGATACCCCAAGTAATTAATATTATAATTCAAAGTACTGGAAATTTTGCCACAAAAAAGAATACTAGAAAACATGATTACAGCTAATTATATGTGCCATATTATGATCAACGGTGAGCACAATAGTCATCCCAAAGTGCTTTAGCAATACGATCCTGCAGTTCGTCGCCATCATTTTTATCAGCTGGAGGGTTTACATCGTAATATTCAATATTTGTTCCTTTAATTGATCCACGTGCAATTTCCCTATCATACTCTTCATAGAGCCAATCATCAACACCTGTTATAATTCGTATATAATTATGTAAAGTGCAAGCAGCAACATTTATCTTAACTTGTGTTTCTATCTTAACTTGTGTTTCATAAGGATATGTTGATGCCACTTTCAAGAGGATATCTTTTCTTCTTATCCCAGCAAAATGGAATTTTATCATTTGTTTTAACCATGAATTCTTCACTGAGTTGTAGTCCAATTTGCATTGGTTGGATTTTGAGAGGTAGGGGGTTGCTCTGACATCTATAGGCTGAACTGAACGACACACATATATTATGGATCAAATATTTCCAAAGCATAACATTCTGTTATTAATTATCATTCCCTGGATCAATAACATATAATGCAACAACATCCAGATTTCTTGCATACCACACTGGTTTCTGTAATTTCATATTTCTGTGAATTTTATTTAGATTTTTATGGGGATCTCCTATGAAAACTTCTCTATTAAAAGCAACCCAAGAAAGATCAAGCCTTGTTAATTTGGCCAGAAAAACTATGCTACATATCATTTGATTCTAGATAACGATAAAAAATGTCGTGTGAATGAAAGTCACTCAATAATACTGTGATCAAGACCCTATGAATCTTATGTATTTTCAACAAGTGCGTGGAAAAGGAGTCTTTGGTAGCCCCCTTTCCACAAAACAAACATGTACTTAAAGTTGATACCCATAGCACAAAGCATGAAAATGAATGCCCTATCCCAGGCTATTATCGACAAAAGATTACAATCAGCAACGAAAACATCAAAAAGAAATGAAGCTTATTCTAACACAAAAAACTGATACACTTCAACAACAAGAAGTTAAGGAACTGAAACTTGTGTCAACCTCCTTAATAGTATGCACAAGTTATCCTAAGTTGATGGCCATAATGTGGTTCATAAACCCCAAGACGACCTTTGGTGGATTCAGCATCTTAGAACTTAAGAGAGCCTAGTGTAATGTCTTCTTCAACAACAAGCATACTCTCCTATTTGGGGCTTGAACTATTCTAAATTATAAAGCAAGAGCTGGTTTTCATGATCACATAAACCAAGAAAACTTGGTGAATGTGAATTTTCTAAGCTAGTTTTTGTAATCATGGAAACCAATAGAAAACCTGGTGAATGTGAATTTCCTAAATCAAGCATAGTTCTGGATCCAGAGGTACAAATACAACAGGATTAAAACAATTATGTAATTTAAGCTCCTTCATATATTGATTCTAAAACAATCTCTAATAAGAGAAACAACCCAAATTTTATCCCATGGCATCCAAATGATGGTGTTGAGAACACCCGAGAGAGAGAGAGAGAGAGAGAGCGAGAGAGAGAGAGAGAGGATTTGAACAATTTATTACAGCACATTCCACTGAACTGTAAAACATTTGAAAACTGAAGATTCCATCAAGCGAAATGGCATAAATCACATAGATTAGCAAAACTCAAACCACCCAACGTGAAAAGAAAAATGAACCCACGAACCCCTTGATGATGGAGAGTACAAAATAAGCACAACAGAGCAGCAAAAAAGCAACAGTTGCAATAAATCCAAGAAAAAACATACCCTCCAAAGAGAACTCAAATTTCCCTTACAATTCCTTTTAAACTGTCATCTCTTCTCAAAGCAAACCGGCTTCATGGTTTTCTGAACAAAAAGAGCATCTCTCTCTATGAGGCACGACTTGAGCTCAGAACTTTTGCAAAAACCCTGAAGAATGGAATGGGCGTACCTGTTTGGAGCGAGAAATGGCTTCAACTCTATTGCATCTTTTTCAATTTGATTCCTCTAGGTTTTGGAGTTTGTTGGGTTTTTATGGCACAGATAAATGGCGGGGGATGGCTTCAACTTATTTACTCTGCTATAAAAAACCTTTTGAGCGAGATGAGAGAAGGAAGCTGTGAGACCTGCGCTTGAGAGTGGGAGACCTGGGAGCGGGAAGGTTTGGAGAAAGGTGCGAAGAGGGAAGCAAAAATTCGGGGGAAAAATGCGAAGAGGTGAGCCAATAAAAAAAATTTGAGTGCAACTTGAATTTTTTTTATGGGATTTTTTTTCATTTAATTTAAAAATCTGACAAAGGCATGCAGTTGTCGAAACGAGCAAAGTGCGTTTTACAAGATTTTTGGATTGCAATCCAAAAATATTTCAATTTTAGGAACATCCAATTGGCCTTAAATCTTCAAAAATACATGAAAACTTGAAAATCTTGAAAAGTAACGGTTCAAAAGTGCGTTACAAAACACATTATTTCAAAAACTTGAAATCCATTTTTTTTTTGATGTCCAAGCATCTTGATGTCAAGATGATGAATTTGAGGATATTTGGGCATCAAAACAACCTCTTCTAGTGGAATTCTTGAGGTAGGTTGGAATTTGATTGTTTAGAGCTTCAGCCCTATATAAACCTCTCCCTTAGTTTATTATTATGTTTTTTTAAGAAGGCCTCAGCCAATAAAAATAGGGAAAAAGTTTATATAGAGCCGAGGCTTTAACTAATCAAATTTGAGCCGATTTCAAAAATTTTATAAGAAAATGTTGTTTTGATGCTTAAATATCTTTAAATTGATCATTTCGACATCAAGATATATGGACATGAGAAAAAAATGGATTTCAAGTTTTGAAAATAGTGTATTTTGTAAAGCATTTTTGGACCATCAATTTTCAAGATTTTCAACTTTTCATAAATCTATCGGTCTATACTGTTTTTGAAGCTTTAAACTTTATAAATGAAAATAAAATTTAAGGTTATTACAAATATTTTCAGTACTGAAATCACATTTCTCCATACTATTTGAAGGTAGGCTCTAATTTGATTGTTTAGAGCCTGGGATCTATACAAACAGCACCCATAAAAAACAAATCGAACAAAATAGCTAAATTTTAGCTATCAAAAACAAAAAAACTCCCCAGAATAAACCCAAGAACAAATTGGCTGTAAATTTAGATGAATTGGTCTGGCGTTTTGAAGCAAGCAGTCCGGTGTTTTGAAGTGACAGACCGGTGTTGTACAAGTACGTTCGGTGTTTAAGTGAGCAGTCATGCGTGCATTGTATAAGTGTGGTCAAGCGTTTCTTTTTATTGGGATCTGAAAATGATTGGTTACACTGAGGGTATTTTCGTTAAAAAAAAAATTAAATTTTTGTATAAGGGATATTTGCGCAAAAACATGATTTTTTTTGTGGAAAGTTGGTAAGCAAACTTAGAGGGGTAAAATGTCCATTTTGAGGGTTTTTTTGCAATTTTGCACAGAAAATTCACAGAGCACGACTCTCAGGCAATAACAATTTTGACCGCATATGTAAAAATGCGGTGCAGCCCGCGCGAAGCGATTTTCCTTAAATGTATATGTTATGGTCACTCGCACTCTACGTTACTAGTCAAAAAGAAAAGGATGCAGTTGGCATACGGAGGCATTCCTAGTTGTATAGATAAGATGCACCTTCAAATTTTATCAGGGTATATAATTTTGATGTAAAATATTTTTAAGATTATCTTAAAATTTAATTTTATATTTAATTATAAAATTGAAATTTCAAAAATGATTAAAATAAAGTAGATCTATAAACATATGAAAATCTTGAAAACGGACGGTGTAGATAATATGTTGTAAAATGTACTATTTATGAGACTTAAAATCTTTTTTTTTTCATGGTCATACATCTCGATGTAGAGATGATCAATCAAAAGGCTTTCAAGATTAAAACTACTTTTTTCCGATGGATTTTTTAGGTGCATCCGTAGTTCTACCTTATGAGGTTGCATCATAATATAAACCTTTTTCTAACATAAAAATACTAGATGGACTCCCCTTATGACACTATACGTGGACAAAATTGTA
>NW_006497754.1:3043254-3118614 GCF_000471905.2 Amborella trichopoda
AGAGAGAGAGAGAGAGAGAGAGAGGTCAAATCATTAGTTAAGAAGCAGAGATAGAGAGAGAGAATTATTGCAGAAGCAGCAGACGGGAGTGAGTGAGGTCGAATCATTAGTATAGAAACAAGAAAGATACAGAAAGAGAGGGCAAACCATCAATGAACCAGGGGATAAAGGGCGGTTGAATCATCATTGAAGCAGAAGCAGAAGAAAAGAGATAAATCTGAAAGAAAGGAGATATACAATAAGCGATAATACCTTGCAAAGTTGATAAGCAGTGAGAGGGTTTGCCCAGGCATCGGAACGGAAAGCAGCGTAGTCTTCTATGCTCACACCCTTGTTTTTCCCCTTCTTACTCTTCTTCTTATTCTTCTCTATTCCTCCTTTAACAATCTCATTCCCACTCATCTCTTCTCTCATTTCAATAAGCTTCATCCTCTTCCTCATTCTCTCTCACTTCACTCTCTCTCTCTACTTCTCTCTCTCTAGTTTCAGGGAACAGGGGAGAGAGTTTGTTACCAGAAAGCGGTCCTGCTCTTTTTATTTACCCGCCGATTATTGTCTTGACCAAAACACCCGCTTGTTTTTTCGTTCATGCCGAAAATATCCCCTATTTGTCTTGTTTTTACCGCGTCGAGCGCTCCAACGATCAATCTGGCGTCTTGAGGTTTGGTAATATCTCGGCCAATTACTGGCGTTTACATTTCCAAATGGGTGCGATTATGGTAAAGCCGTCACGCCTGTTTGAAGTGGGAATTTTAATATTCAATGTTACGACAACGGGGAAAATTTCACTTCTAAAAAATGTTGGGGATTACAATCAGAATATTCATCTTAGTTATTAGGTGAAATCTGATAGATTGGATGTATCACCAAGTTTAAATTTTTTTTTTTGAATTTTGAGTTTTGTAAAAATAAATAAATACAACCATCCAATTTCACATTCAATGGTAATATTAATTGTAATTACCTTGCACCAAAAGTAAATGTTCGTATTGTATAGTATTTATAAAGCTTCATGATCAATTTATTTTTTCTTTTTTTACGTGCATAGGACCAAGACATTGATTTAGCTGACGATCAAACTTAGCTACTTTGTGTGTTACTTTATGTTTTTCCCAATTCTACAGCTGATATAGATAAAAGCAAAAAAATTGCATTAAAACCTATTTTTGTAGACTAACCATTAGAATTATCTCCCAAAGCCTATAACTACCTCAAAAGGTCCAAAACTTCTATCGTTTCAAGAACCAGTTGAAACTGCCACGTGTTAACCGGCTCTGATTGGGTGGGTTGATCCAAATCCGTAGAAATAAGCAAAATAATATTAAAATATCACAAAAATAAGAAAAAAGGTGGAAATTAGGCAATCCCAGACTCAACACGCCCGCTTACCGAGCTCAATTCAGATTGGATGAATCTGATATGAATCAGCAGATTTTAAAACAGTGCAGCAGCTCAAGGTCTCCTTATAAAACAGAGTTATACTACTGGAATCATTATGATAGCCCGAAAATCTGTCACCCTTGATTATGTAAGTCAACTCCTAAAATGATACATATGTACCTAGTGGATACGCGACCTTGGAAGCCTAGTTATGGGGCTCCAAATTTTCTAAGCTCCGTAAACGTTCGTCGACAAATATACAGGTTTTCCAACTATAGAATTGCATTTTCTGGTGAGATTTGTGTTCATACAAAATACTTTCAACGAAAAAAATATTCTCAATTTTGGATCTTCTTCCTCTCACATGTACCTCTTAATCTTTTAGATGTGGACATGGGTAGCCAATCATAAAACACAAGCCTACTAGTGTAAGCACGCATGCAAAGTATTTTGTAAACCTAGAAACTTCAAAGAATGTGAAAGATTAAGCATCCAAATATGGTTCAACTGACAAAATATAGACAAAATTCATGAAAACTTTTGCCTAAAAGGCATTCATGGTTAGCGTTCTGCCATCCTTGAATGATTTGAGAACTTTTCTGGTTGGATTTTGAATCAAGTACCAGCTAGCTCAACCTTGGGAAAATACAACCTTGCCCGAAAAGGAGGCACTGGTGAAAAATTGAAATGTAATGGTCATTTCATGAAAAAGAAGGGCGCAAAAGGAATTTTTAATGCACAATGAGATCATAACTGACTGATCTTGCATATCACATTGTGCTTTCTAACTTACTACAATGAAGGTGTTCCTTCATAATTCTAAAATTACAAAGAACACAGCAAATAAAATTAAAAATGGATACATCTAGTAAATTTGCCCGGTAGAGACTGCACACTGATTCTCATTAGTAAGGGGCAAATATTCTCTTAGGATCCAGCACCATCTAATTGTCCATGGGAAAGCAAGTGTGCCATGTATTGCTGAAACCATACAGAAAACAGGAAGATGGTGAGATTCATAGGTATAAAGAGAAATCATTCAAACCAGTAGATTACTGGGCATACACTACATATTTTCAATTGCCTAATTTTTCCACATTAAGAATGATGCATTCTTAACTTTCTAACAAGTGAAACAACCGAAGCAAGTGAAAAGAGCCAATAATATCTAGGTTTAAAGAACTCAAGTTAATGCCATGGATAAGTTTTTCTTGTTTTTTTAATATTGCCATGGATATGTTAAAAAAGCTAGACATGTTCGAGCACGTGTGCACAGGTGCCCACACACATACGTAAACATATAAGGGTACACATGTTTATGAGAGTATACACAAAAAGAGATGCATAAATACAGACCACATGCACACCGTGACAGGGATACAAAATACATGCACATGTGTGGGTCTCGTCCAAAAACTTTACCTCAACAAAAGTTACTTGTCCAGATAATGTGTGTGCATTAAGCATAGTTTATGACAAAACGTCATCCCATCTGGAGTTCTGATGGATCCAATACACTAGTGTTTGCTAATAACCAAATGTCGTGGTGAAGTGTGTGTCAGTGATTCGTGCAAGTACATGTAAATAGCCCTGCAACATCATTAATACAAACAAAAAGCATGGACGAATCACCTATAGTTGCATCTTAAGAACAAAGTTATTTCCTAGAGCGATATCACAAGAACAAAAAAAAAAACTTGTGAATAGAAATTGATTCCCATTTGTGCATTTAGAATGCTATTGTTATCATTAAACTTACTGCATGATATGCATAAGGCGGTTTGCCTTGTCTCTCAAAATGCTTTGCCATAATAGAATACTCAATAGGACCCCAATCCTCTTCTTCAAAAATGTTGCCGAGGGCCGCTTTATATAACTGCCAATAGGATAACAAAACCAATGAAAATTCACCCCCACAAAAACAAACGTCATGTGAGGTATAATCAACGCTAACACACTATTTACCTTCGCGGTGTCTGTTAACAACTCCGTACCAGCTGGATAGGAAGCATAAAATTGATCTCCTCTGGAAATTCCTGCTCTAGTCCTGCAAAAAACATTGATACAAAGAAGTAACTAAAGAGACAAAAGTTCATTGGAAAGTGCATAAAGAGATAAAAACAACAACTGACGTGTTGCTTGTGTAGGCATATGATAGAACAGCGGTGAAACAGTAGAATCCAGCGTATGACACGAGTCTCCTGAATTTCTGTATCTTCAAAATATCTCTCCAATCGTAGTACAACATGATTCCTGAATTCAAAACCCAACCTGCACGAGCAAAATTCAAAACAACCACATCATATAACAATTTATATCTTCAATCAAATAATACTACAGAAGTATGTGTGCTCAGAGAAACCAACACCTTATGTCAAAAGAAATAGAAGAGCAACAACTTTAAGTCATTGACCAACTTCCATGGAAAATAAAATAACATCATGATAGACCATGAGATGGCTATGGAAGAGAATTAGCTTGCCCATTGTTCTAACGAATAAGGACAGAAGGCCATTGTGGAGCTATGGAACGCCCTCTCGCTACAACGCGGATTTACTATATGGAGCTTTGTGCGACTTTGGGGCCAAATATCAAATACTTCATCGGGCAGGTCTATAAGCCCATTTTTTGTACAGGTCTGATGACCTATTTTTACCGAGAGACCCGTCTAGTGGGCACTCTCGGACTACCCCACATCTGTACACCAACTCTTCATAACAATACAAAAGTTACCCTTACTCTCAAAAAAATATCAAATACTTCATGTGTATGTGTGCAAGAAACACAAGAAGGCAAGCAAGGAAGTACGGAAGAACACAAATTTTAGTGTGGTGCACGTTATCCGCTATGCCCATGGAGAGAGATAATCAAATCCACTATGCAATTGAAAATTACAGGGATCAATGAAGAACAAAATACATCAAGGATCGATGAAGAACAAAACACATCATCACCATCATCCAAACCTTTTTCCAATTATTTGGGGTCGCTATACAAATCATGTTCCACCATTTTGATCTATCAAGGATCATACCCTCACTCAGACCATAATTCACCACATTTTTCTTTTCATAACTTCCATCCATGTCCTTTGAAAACTTTCCCTCGCCCTTCTAGAACCTTCCACTTGAACCAAATTGTCCCTCTTAACCAATGTTGTATTAGGTCTACCTTGTACATGCGTAACCCACCTAAGTCTAATTTCCCTCATCTTATCGCCTATTTGAGTCCCCCCTAAGTTCCCTAATATTTATGTATTCCAATTCTATCCTTGTCTTGCTACTCAGTCATCTCAACATCCTCATCTCATCTATACTCATCTTGTAGATGTGTTATTTCTTGACCGTCCAACATTCAATACCACAAAGCATGGCTGGTCTTACACCGTCCAATAAAACTTCCACTTTAGTTTCATTGGTATGCTGCAATTATATGAAACTCCATATGCATATCTCCACTTTGCCCAATCAACTCTAATTCTATGTGCAACATCTTCCTTAATCTCTCCAATCTCCTAAATTCTCGACCCAAGATATCAAAATAACGTCTTTTAGGTATGTCTTGGCCATCAATCTTAACTAGCTTCTCATTTCTACTCTTATTATTACTAAACCTGTGTTTCATATATTATGTCTTAGTCCATCTAATATCAAAACCTTCAGATTCTAGAGCATCTTTCCAAATTTCTAACTTTGCATTGACACCACCTCTATATTTCATGCAGTACTTTATTTTATTTTATATTTCAGTGTAGGTGAGCACACTTGCATTGTATGGGCCATTTAATGCAAATGCTCTCGATACACAACTCTATTTTTAATGCCATTTATCCAGCTGAAGGAACAGGTAAAATCATATTAGAGTTACTTCTTGTAATATTGATATGCAAATAATGCAGCCACTTGTTCCCATTGATTCTGCACATGCCGCATCTAATTTCTTCTTGCACGTATTGCTATTAGTGTTATTGTTTGTATGAAATACAAATGATTTGCATGGGCAATAGATACTTGTTGCTTCTTCACAAAGTAGACTTTCTGATTCGAGGCTTATGAATGGTCAAAGCCAAACTTTTAAAGTCTCTCAAGTGACACTACCCTGTGATTCTCATCGTTCTCTTGACTTCAGTAATTGTTCTTTCCGAATAAGTTTATGGGATGTATTTTTCCAAATAATGCCTTTTTATGATTTGATGTTTCCTTTCCTTGGTTTTGCTTTGCATTAGTGTTGACTCCAGTCTTATGGTTAGAAAGGAAGTTGGTTATAAAATGAATTCTAAGGATGTCAAGTCCTTAAAAGCTGAACCTTTGCCATCACACTACTTCAAGGGTTCATGATTATGGTTTGGATCACAAAGTGTTTGTAGTTCTGAAATGCTGAGTCAAGTTATTTGTGCATAAAGTAAACAATAAATGTAGATTTGACACTTTCTTGATCCAGAAAGACATGACCTCCATCTGCTCTGTATAATTTGCTTTGTTTTGCTGAGGAACCTTAGATAGATGGTATCGATTCTTATAAAGTACTAATATTGTAATTACGGAAGTAACTGTCCTTTTTTTTCTTATTTCTTCTGGAACAATCACTATCAGTTCTGCCATAATCTCTCTGCAGGAGGATAATAGCAATAGCTTCTTTGCATTTTGATTCAGGGTCCTTTTCGTTTTATTTTTTTATTTCTTTCATAGACACTGCCCATGCATATGACTAGATTTCTTACAAGGATTACTTACTTTGTTTTTCTGCTTTTGAAGTGCATTGTGTGGCAGCATGGCAAGAACTTGCTAACATCTAACTGGCAGCAGAAAATGAATGTTGCAATCAGGCATATCAATTAATTTGGTACTATTCTCAAAAGAAAGATGGATATGATTCTTGAACTTACAGATTGTAACACTGAATCGATCAATGATTGCTGTTCCCAATGACCACCATCACCAGTGTTCAAAGACTCAACCAAGTCATCTCGGACTTGACTCAGTTACTTGGCCTTGGCAGGAAGTTGAGCCAGGTTTAGCTCTACATACTCGCTAGGTGGGTAACCTGTTTTGGTCAGCTGCTTTTACAGATTTATGCTGTAACTTTTGGCCATTTTGATCTATAATTGATCAATACAATTATTTGTTGGGTACTTGGGTTATATTAAGCCCTATCGTTGATCAAAATTGAACAAAATTGATTGATTTTGATCAATGCATAGAGAGTTCATCTTTGTTTTCTTCTTCTTCTTCTTCGTCTTTTTCTTCTTCTTCTTTTGGTGAAATAAACCAGTTTGTTTTTTCTTTTTTTTGAACCCTACTCCATTCCATCAATGCTTAGATTTCTCTATTATTTTTTATCGAATTTTGTCAAATTAAATGTGATTCAACCTTCTACAAGACCCCATACTAATTTGCTGGATCAAAGCCTAAAAATTGAGAGATTTGGCCCAAAAATTCTCGGTATTGGGGAATGAAATGCAGTTTTGATTTCTGCCTCATTTTTTATCCAAATCCATTGAAACTTGGCTCTAGTTGAATGTGATTTAATTCTTTTCAAGATCCCCATACTAATTTGTTGGATCAAAGCCTAGAAAATTTGAGAGTTTGACCCATAAATTCTTGGTTTTGGTTAGAATGCAGTTTTTTTGTTAAACTGTATGACTATCTGCCAATGCTTAGATTTTTCCCATCATTTGTATCATGATTCATCTTTGCCTTCTACATTAAGGTGTTTTTCCTCGTTTAATGGCATTTCTATTTTTTGGAAACTGTTTTCTTTTTCTTTTTCCCAAGCCCTTTTTGGAGTGGAGCAGAACTCAGTTGCCGGCTTGGGCCAGGACCGAGTCCTGAGTCCGAGGCGTGTTTTGAAACCTTGACTGTCACTGATTTGTTTTCTACCTTTAAACAAATGGAATCTTCTACTAAAAAAACCAGCAAAAAAAAATTCTACAGAGAAAATTGTGCTTCTATGCGCAACACATATCACAAAACCAGTAAGAAATAATAAATAAAAAAGCAACAAATTTCTACAGAGCAAATGGTGCTTGTATGCACTACCCATACAACAAAACCAGCTACAAAACCACCCAGAAAACCAGCAAGAAATTAATAAATAAAAACAGAAAAAATACAATAAAAAAAAAACCCATACCCATATTTTTCTACGACGCAAATTCTGCTTCTATACTCAACAAAATAAGCCAAAAATAGAAAAGAAACAAATTTTGATGGGAAAATCATAGGAAAAAAAAATGTTTGCATTGGTAATTAAAAAAAAAACACCATCTAGAGGGAAAAACCAGGAAAATGACAAGAATAAAATCCATACCCTTGTTGAAGAAGATAAGGTATTTTGTATGGAGTTCCGTATAAGGGAAACCCTACATTGTTTGTTGAAGAACCTTTACACTAAGATGAAGAAAAACTAGCAAAAATAAATAAAAGAATATCAGCCAAAAAAAAAAAACCTTACCTTGTTGAAGAAGATGAAAGCTTGCAAATGGATCCGAAGAAGATGAGGTGGTTTATGGCTTGCAAATGGATCCTCGCTTGTGGGTCTGCGAGAGAGGACGCAAAGGGTTGAGAGAGAGTGGCGATGGAGCTTTATGAGAGAGAAGGACAGCTTTTAGAGAGGGGTAGGGTTTTGTGAGAAGGCAGAGCTTTAAAGCTTCAGGTAAAATCTTGATCGAAAATTGTTTCATGCGGGGTGGACTGCATGACTACATATTCCATCTAAAAATGATTGAAACTAACGGTCCAAATTTTCTTACTAGAATTATTATTTTTATTTTTTAAAATTTACTTATTTTTTCATATTCATTGTCTTCATGATAGAGAGTCCAAAAATCCATCTAAAAATAAATCTATTAATAGGCCCGCATTTCTATATATGCAAGCATGGCCCATAGAAACTGGGTCCAATCTTGATTGCTCAAAACAAAAAGTTTATATAAGGGCGAGCTCCTAAACAATCAAATTAAGGCCCACATCAAAAACTCACTAGAAAAGGTTGTTTCAATACCCGAAAATCCTCAAATCAACCATATCAATCTCAAGATGTATGGACATGAAAAAAGTAGATTTCAAGTCTTGAAAATAACAAGTCTTGTAATGTATATTTGGACTGTTAATTTTCAAGATTTTCAAGCGTTAATAGATATGCTTGATCTACACTATTTTTTAAGTTTAAAATTTTATAATTGGACTTGAAAATAAATTTTCATGCCATCACAAAAATTTACAATATTGAAACAACATCTTTCGACACTATTTAAAAGTGCGCCTTACTTTGATGGTTTAGAGCCTCGGCCTTATACAAACCACCCCTTGTTCAAATGAACACTAATGAGTTGCAATTTACTCCCATTCAAGTCTCAAATTAGAAACTGTCCTGTATAGCTGCATTATCCTTCAGTTTTCCTCTACAATGAACAATGTAAACTCCCTAATAATTAGTGACATTTCAATTTATACTCCCCATCTTATTGTTTCATGAAACCATCCTTGACAGATCAAACATTTATCATTTTACCCCTTCAATAATTTCCAACATTTTAACGTTTAATGACCCATGATGATGTCTCCCTTGATGGTCTATTTGAAAAGAATGACAAACGATTTGAAATTAAGTTAAAAAAACCTTATAAAATGTTAAATAATTTAATTCTTAAGTGCAATTTGATAAGTTTTTGTTGTTTATAATTGGCCACCTATGGTTTCAGCATGTTAAGATATGCATGGTCAAGAGGAAGTTAATAAATAGCAAGGAAATGAATCGAAGTGCATTCACAAGAGGTCGACACAAACGCACGTCTAGTTTTTTTTTGGGTAATTTAGTGGGGATGACAAGCCCCTACCTGTTTTTTGAAATCGCTAGTGGTTTTTGAATGCGTTAAGTGAGAATGGAAGCCTAGACTTTAGCCGGGGTACAAGTGACGCTACTACTACGACTCCAACCCCATTCTCAAACACAACATCTGGTTATTGAGGATAAAGAACATATGTTGAAGGCTTGAAAATGCGGTTTGTATAAAACGCCAACCTTAAACAAACCAAGTAAGGCCTACCTTTAAGTTATGCTAAAAGATGTAGTTTGGGTGCCAGAAATCTAAAAACAAATGTTTTTGTCCCTAGTCATGAAATTTAAAACTCTAAAAAAAGAAAAAGACAAAGGACATATGATGCCATTGCTAGTATTTTGATATCCATGGTTGGCCCTGACATTCCGAGATTATTTCTTTTGGAATTTTGAGCATATATATGAAATGTCCAAAATCGTGGCCTTCTTTCTCCATTTTTTACTCTAAAGTTTTTGAAGGAAAAGTTTTCTATATGCTACTAGGCATAGAGAATTTATATACGTCACTCTCTCGCTACTGTTTGATTTGAATGGATGATTGGATTACATTCAGCCACAATGAAAAGTGAGCCTCTTATTATTTGATCTAGATCAACATAGCAAAGTAATTTATTTTTAATTTTTTCTACAAATTATATGAACTTGAAATTGGGTGTTATCAAATCAATGGGGTGGACCTAAAAAATATAAAAATAAAAATATTTCAAAAATAAAATGACCAAACTACCTCTCAAACTTTTAAGGGTATTTTAGTCATTTTATTTTATCAATAATTTTTTTAATATTTTTTGTTGGTGCAACCTTGTCTGTGTATGGGATGCCCCAAATGTGGTATCAATAAGATTTGTAATAAAAAATAAAAATACAAATAAAATAGGGTTTAAGTATGACATTATGATTGATGTCATTTCAACTGTCTATTTAGATCAGATGGCTAGAAGTGCGGTGGCATATATTGAAATTTGCCCCCTGTTCACATGTTTATTTGTTGTTGAATTGGTTTCTTAGTTGGCACATTCGTCTTTATTCCAACTTCCGTCTATATTTTTTTTGACTTTGATAGAATCACATGGCACCCATGCTTCTAAGATAGCCAAGTAGCTCTCTAGTTATGATGTATTTTGTTGGGTAAGTAATAAAAAATCATTCTCAATAAAATTTCTCATTGAAGGGCATTTATGGTTATTACAAAATCACTTTTGATAAGGGCTTCCTGAGCTATTTTGTAGAGAGAGAACCAAGATCTTGAGCTCTTATTGAGGTTGAGATTGAGGGCTTTAGGCTAAACCCAAGTTATCATTGTGTCCTTTTTTTCTTTTTTTTTATCAACATGTTCCATTGTAGATGGAGCCATGTTGATAGAGTGGGCAGTAGGGTTGGGATCAGTGGTTTGGGAAGGATAATTACGTTGGGTGAGTGTGGTCATTAAAGGCTTTATGAGTGCTTATAAAATGCAATGATATAGTGGAACATGAACTCAATGGGAATGTGGTCCCTTATGGACCATAATGAGCAAACGATGTTTGCTTATACTAGACTGTGTTTGACATGCTAGGTTAGTCTGATTGGGGAAATCCAAGTTTTTTGGGCTCTGAGAATCGTGCCAATGAGGGTTATATAGGTATCCCTTGATGAGGTCGGAGTATGCTCGGATGAGTGAGCCGAGGGACTGTGTGACCCTTGTGTGATGGAGGCCTTGAGGGACGGGGCCAAATCCTCATCATTTGTTCCATCACACGACATGCACATCGATAACCATTTTCGAGAGAGCGTATAACTTTCAGGGTTAAGCGTGTGCATGTGCGAGAGATATCCCTTATACACCATCGAACCATGAATTGCATCAAGGTCAGGATGACCTAGGCGTTTCATCTCCGAGGGAGACTTGAAATTCATATACTGGGACTGCGATGCCTTGCCCATTGGCTAGACTTTAGTGACCCACTAATGATCCCATGTATAGACTGTAAGTCATGAGCAACGATGGGTCGGTTTGAGAAAGCATGTGTGGTTCGTAGTTCACGGTTGGACATGGATTGCCCCAATTGATATTTGTTTTTATACCATATGGATCATTTTCCCATCAAGATTTATTGATTTTATTTACATTTTATTTTTTATTTTTTTTTAAAATTGCTATTTGAATTATTTTTACTTTCTAGATATTTTATTTATCAAATTTGGATTTATAAAAACATAGATATTGATTTTTTAATAATTTAAATATTCGAATAATAATTTTGTGCATATTCAAAAATATAAAATAAATTATATATGCAAGGGAGGCCCAATAGGTCTTTCGAGTCCACCATTACATGATGGGTGGGACCCATTATGTGCCACCATGGGTGGCACGCCCCACCTATGGTATTTTTCTTATTTGGTGTTCAAGCTTTGATGCTTGAGAGAAGGTTTTGTATCATTTTGGAAAGTTTTGAAGCTTTGAAGAATATTTGATTAATATTTTGGAATGTATGAAAAGGCTTATGCTTGAACAAAGAAATGATAATATTATGATATATTAATTTTTTATTTTAATTAATTGATGGAAAAATGGTTTATGAAGTGAGGGATAATGGTCTAGCATCTTCCATAAGTTGTTGATGGCCCATCTATGGAATGGGGAGAATAGATCAATGGTTAATATTCAATCTCATATGAGGGGCAAGCCAAGGAAAACCCTAAGAAACCCTAATCTTGATCAAGCACTATAAAAAAAAGATTGTCTCTACCCAAAATCTCTATACCATCTCTTATACCTAATTTTCATCTCTCTCTCTCACATTCCACAAAGGGGGCATGCCCCACTTAGAAACTCTCTCTCTCTCTCAACTTGGAAACTCTCTCTCATCTCATGAAAACTCAAGGGGGGCACCTCTCATCTCATGGTGTCTCTGATGATCTCTCATCTCTTTGGGGTTTTAGACTATAGAGTTGTGGAAGAAAAGAGAAGCATCTCTCTCAAATTAGGTTGCTAAGGGGATTCACCTAGGGTTTGAGTTTGTGATCAAAGGGGTTCATGTTCCATTGGTATAGGTTGTCCAAACTTGCTTTTCCGGTTGAGATTGAAAGTTGACCATTAGATCCCGCGCCATCGGAAGGTGGTGATTCGATGTCGGATGTAAGAAACCCAGTTGAGGTAATCTCCAGCACCCTCTTTTGTTTCTTTCATATTTATTTATTATGTCTTTTATTTCCAAGCATAGGTTGTCTTTTCTTATGTTAATGAAAGTATGGTTTGAACGGTTTCAAGTTCTTGAGATCCTATTGTATTCTTTTCTTTTATTTTTATTTGAAGTTATTATATTGTAAAAGGACTATTTGTAAGTGATCTAGACCGTGAAGAAAATAAAATAATTAAAAAAATTATTATATACTTCGGCTAGATCGCACGAGTCCTTCTTTCAAATTGGTGGTGCTTGGTCTATTGTGAGGTAAGTCTTATATTTTCCCAAACTTGTCCATGATAATGCAATCATTTCTTAGCCAGTTGCCCGTGGGTATAACCGGTTAGGCAAACATGTACATTTATTTTGTTGTCATAATTGTATTACGATTTGCAATGGGTTGTATATATTTTTCCCAAATTTATTTTACAAAATATTGTTCTTAGGCATTTCAGTTACTTGAAATCAATTTGTTAATGGTAGAAGAGTTGATTTCGATGTATTGGGTTTGTTGCAGTGAACGGTTCAACAATAAAGGGCAATTGAACAAGTCTCAACAGGATTGTTTTTGTTTTTGTTTTTTGTTTTTTTGAATTGGATGTTTACAAATGGCTTTGATTTAATATAATTCTTTTGCAAAGTTATAAAAATAAGAGTTCAAAGTGGATAAAAATAAGATTTGAGTACTCTATTGCTCCCTAGCCTTCAAATTAGATTGGGTACACCATTGAAGTAAAGGCCTCGTTTACCGGTCTTGCCCTCTCAACCACTGTTTTAAAAAGAATTGAAGATCCACATGGGATTGGGAATCAATGTAGATCGACCACGTTCACCATTGGAACAGGGAATTGGGTAGGTTCCTTTTGGAATCTCAGGGTTCTATTGGCCTGTTTGATAATTGGAAGCAAGTTCATGAACTGTAAATTGGAAGTTCCTCCTTGCTGGGAAGATATAAGTTATTGTAAGAAGTTCCTGGTTTCTGTGTTTGATAACCTCCTGGGAAGTTAAAGAAGTTCCTGGTTTTTGTGTTTGCTAACCTCCTGGGAAGTTAAAGAAGTTATGGGCCTCCTCTACAGGGTTCCACTGGCTCATATTATTATGGTAATCTTTAGCATTTATAATAAAGCCTCGTTAGGTTGATTTCTTTAAACTAGATGGCACTAAATATTAAGCATAAATAAATAATAAAAAGTACAAGGCATTATAGCTCAAACATAAATAGAGAAAATGCACAGAAAGATAGAACAAAGTACCACAATGAATTTTAGTAATCATTGGAAGTTCAAAGTACAATCCAGTAACCAAGTTCTACAACAACGAGAATGCAGATATATATCGTCTAGCACTTTAAAGAGAAACAACGCAAAAAATTGTCATATAGAGCTTAAGGAAACTCAATGCGTTGAATATGCCCAAACTGTACGAAGTAAAACCATCATAGAATTCAACATAAAAGATCAGAATAAGAATGCATTGACCACAATTCAACATGCTGAACTATTTAGCATTTAGCACACAAAAGGTTCCCAAGGATGCAAAAAACAAATGTACATGCTCAACCAGAAACATAACCACCCTGTACTATTGAACCATAAATAAAGCATAAAAAAGAGAGTATAATAACGGGAATCTAATCAAATCCTATAAAAGAAAGCAAGAAAATTAGCAAGGGCCTATTCTTCAAGCATAGGTTTCTCTACGTTAAAGTTGTCTATAATTCAAATTCACATTCATAAAAACCCAAGCAAAAGGTGCATAGAATATATGCAGGTATACACAATCAGTAAGGAGCTAAATGGGCAATGAATAGACTAGAGAGCATAGAAATAGATAAGTATCAGAAGAAGGAAATATCTCATATGAGAAGAGACCCAAGGTCTCATCTGCGGTTAAAGCAATGTCTTCCATTATGAGCCATCCCATATGAAATGTCATAATCAGAATATTATCATCAAGTCCATCCCCAGCTAATGCTCTCTCTCTCTACACCCACATGTTGCATCAAAACATCTCACCTGATAACTTCATCTTCCCCTTAATGACTAAATCACATTAACTATGTGATGCGATTATAATCACTGCAGCCAATCTTATTTGTTTCTTTCAAACCAAATACAGCGGAAGATCCTTACAGTAAATAACAGATAGGATGCTAATATTCATGATAGAGTATTGCCACAATTTGCAGCATAATGAAGAAAACCTTCTCAATAACTCAGCAATAATTTTCTAAAGGGCATTGAAAAGGTTAATGGATAAATTGAATTGTCATCCAAATGACATCAGAGCAATTTCTCAAATAAGGATGTGACATGGATTTGTCAAACAGAAATACAGAAAAAACGACAAACAACATTTTAAGTAGCCATGAAAGTAAAGTTGATCACTTCGGAAATCGGTGTTCAATAAGAGCATTGAAACCAAATCCTCATTCATTATGAACCCAAAACCACCTTCCAATTTCCAAATTTGACTATGACCATTCCCAGAAACTAAAGTTTCTTGACAGAAGTCCTACAAAACTAAAACCAATAATACTCATTTGATGCGAATGGTCTCTGGAAAAATAGCATATGGGTGTTAAATTTCTTCTCTCTCTTGGTGTCATGGCATGGACAATAGTCCCTGTGCTTGGTATCACAAAACTCGAAGAAGTTGGGGATGGTGGTCTCATATTCTGATAGGTTTGGGAGTGAAGGATCAGAGTGGTGGTGTTCAAAGTCCATAAGGGTCCAGATTGGTGAAGAGCACAGATCCAGCCTAACCCCATTACCAAAACAATCTGCAGTTGGATTGGAGAATGAGCTTAGGAGAAGAGAATATGGTTTTTTGTGGAGATTTGAACCAAGCAAGTAGGAGAAGAGGTAGAGGAGAGAGATACAGGAAAATATGAATTACCCAAGCTAATCAAAACTACTTTCTTGACGGATTACCCAAGCTAATCTGAAAATCTGAACCAAGTAAGTCTTTTTTTTTCTAATCCTCTTTTTCAAATAAATTATTTTTGGAGTGGCTTCTCTAAATAATATTTGATTTGGAGCTCCAAAAGATTTAAATCTCTTGCATTTGTTCAAAACTGAGTTTGAGGGTTGAGCATTCTTGGAGCTCTAATTCAATTTTTTATGGGATTGTTTCCATAATAAAAACAACATAACAAATTTTAAGGTTTGCATGAACTAGGGTGATGCTAATGTAGCAATCTCACAGTGAATCAAGCTAATCAAAATTACAGCAGTCTGGAATGAAATATACTGATTCCAACAAGAACCCAAACTATCAAATGATTGTGCACCCATATTCTTAGCATGCAGACAACCAACAAGTCTCTAATATCTTATCATGCAGACAACCAACAAGCACTATAATACGGATAGATTGTCAGGGAACTTGATGTCAAGCACTCAAAACAATCAGTTAACCCTGAATCTAGATTTACAACATAGAAAAATCACGAAATAAAGCTTTTGCATTGCCTTAGAACTCGATTTACAACATAGAAAACTATTAAACCAATTTAATATTACATTCAACATAGGAAATTATACAAAAATAAGTAGATTTAACCCTAGAAATGTTTTTATAGGGTTTCCTCCAAAAAAAATCCTGAGAACACTGTAGTTAACAGAGAAATCTGAAATTAGCAAGAAAAAAGAAGAAAAAATGCAAAATCAACAAATAACTCACTGATGGAGGTACTTGTTGAGGTTGCAAGGCCGCGAATAGTACCGGGCGAGAGGCTGCCTTTACTGGGAAGAGAGAGCGAGAGAAAACTTTCGTAGTGGAGCTGCTGTTTTGCTGAGCGGCTAATTGCGAAGAGACGGGTGGCTGAGCGGCTGAGTAAACCCGAGGGCACAATTTTATCAGGGGGAAGTTTTGATAGTTGGCATACAAATTCATCCGTAGTTGTAAAGGTAACGTGCACCTTCAAATTTTATCATGGTATATAATTTTGATGTAAATTGTTTTTAGGATTATTTTAAAATTTATTTTTATATTTAATTATAAAATTTTAAATTTCAAAAATAGTTAAAGTCAAGTAAATGTATAAACATATGGAAATCTTGAAAATGGATGTTGTAGATATTATATTGTAAAATCGATATTTTTGTGACTTAAAATCTTTTTATTTTTCATGTTCATACATTTCGATGTTGAGATGATCAATCAAAAGGTTTTTCAACATTAAAGCTACCTTTTTCAATGGATTTTTTAAGTCCGTCCGTAGTTCAATAAGTTAAGGTTACAACCTTATATAAACTTTTTCCTTATAAATTTTTTTTTTCAAATTCCAACTTTTTGGTCAGAATTTTTTTTACTTACAAAGTTGGGAACATGAACTGTGGTACATTCTTTATTTAGCTTATCGTTTTTTATCAAACACTGAAGATAAACGGTAGTAGGTAAGTTCTAACCACCAGAAAGCAACTTCTTGTTATCAAACGCGCCTTAGGGAGCTGGGTAACTGTATTAGGGAAGTAGGTGACCATACCTACCGGATCACCAAGTTCCCATGTCATACTTTTGCTTTCTTTTTTTATTTTTTTTGGATTTTTTTAATTGATTTATATATTGGACCGACTTTTAGATGAATAATCATTTCGACTTGCTCATCCAAAACAGATTTCCAAACAACTGGTTCGCCCAGTGGGTCCAAATTTTAAAATATTGTGCCAAACAGTATAACTCTCTCTCCCCTTTTCACTATACTTCCCCCTCTCTTGTCCCTCTATAGAAATCTCGCTCTAGTTCTCCAAAATAACAGCTCAAACTAATGTTTAAAAAATGGATTGGTGGGATGGATCGTCTACCTCAATTTCGGTTTGGATCTGATGGATCGGCGACCTAGATCATTCTCGAATCGTATAGATCGGTGATTCAAAAAGAAATTAAAAATTAAAAAAATTAAAATTAAAATTAAACTAGAGTTTTATAGGGTGGGAATTTGGTGAGGACTATAAAAAACATGGCAAAGGTTTATATACTACCCCTATAACGTAGAAAATCTACGCTTCCCCTACCATCCAGCCGTTCAATTTTGATCAAGAGAGTCTCAAAGTATTTTATTTTTAGTTTATTTTTTTATGAATATGAAATTTGGTACATGTCATCTTCTCATTGAGGCCCACCTATAACAAATATTAAAAATAATTTTTTGATAAAATATAATGACCAAAATACCCCTTGAAACATTTAGGGGTATTTTGGTCATTTTATATTATTACAAATATTTTTTATATATTTTTCGATAGTGCAAGTTTAATAGAGGATTGGACGTACAAAAATTGATGATAAAATAGTTTGTAGAAAAAAATTATAAATAAAATAGTGTAGAGACGTGACATCGTGATTGGGACAATCTTAGCCCTCCATTTAAAATGGACGGTTGGATAAGAGGAAGTATATAAGGTTTATGTTGTAGAAAAAGCATAAAAAGCTTGTCTAAAAAACATTAGATAAATTTTAAAAAAATAAAAATAAATAAATAATGGGGATGGGGGAACCAAGTTGCATAACCTATTCCGTGTCCTGACTGATCGGCCACCCATTCCAGAACCAAGAACCAACCAATTCAATGTCCCTACCAGATTCCATAACCAATAACCTTGACGATCCCGATTGGCTACCCAAGTCTCGAAAACCGCCGGCCTTTAAAACACTACTTAAAAGCCTTAAACTATGTTAAAATTCTACATAGATCCAGAAAATGTAAAGCATCCATCAAAACACTAGCTTAAAGCCTTAAACCATGTTAAAATAAATGGGGCTAGACGGCATTTCTACATCGGTCCAAAAAATGTAAAACATCCATCTTAAATATGGATGCAACTAGGTATTCAATCTAAAAATAATAAAAACTAACCGTTCAAATGTTTTCCGTCCATCTTACTAAAATTAATGTTTTTTAATAAAATTATTATTTATAATTGAAATAATAGAAACTAACCGTCCATCTTACTAAAATTTATAATTGATAACATGCCCTTTTCTTACTAAAATTATTATTTATAATTGATAACATGCCCTTAACAAAATGTTTATAACCTATAATTGAAACATGCCCATAACGATTAAGCATTAAAAAAAAATTATCATCTGTAATTGATAACATGCCCATTCAAGATTAAGCCTTAAAACATTTTGCAGTTGGATTGGTAAGGGTGCGCTCGACCCTTGCAGTAGTGCAGCGCAAGGGCGACGCTCAAGGGGCCCACTAGCAAGCTAGTGTGGCGGCCCCTCCCCCGCTGAAAAATTAATTTAATATCATGTGACCTAATGAGCTACATATCAGATATTAAACTGATAAGAACAGATACTACACTTGATCTTAGCCAAAAGGCCGAGAAAGGTATGCCTAATGCAAACAATGGGGGCCTTTTTTGTAGCATCTATCTAGCTGTACTCTTCCTCTTCTAACCGATGTGGGACTAAATAATAGGGAGACAAAGAGGTGGATATAGAATTAAACACAATTCGACCTCGATGCATGTACACATGATATCCAAGATCAATTCCAAAAATGCTATCAACTGTTGTTTGCCTTTTTAAAATGTGACATTAAAGTCTTTGAACAGATGGAAATAAACAAGGTGGTGCTTGTTTTTTTTTTTTATTTTAACGGTAGGAATCGAATTTAACATGTAACATTGCTAACGTTAATTGCTAACCAATAGAACTCTTTTCTGGTTCCTAATTTATCCGCAGTTTGAGTCAATATTTTTTGCAGTTAGATAACTGCAATTTCTACTCTTCTCAAATTGTCCTAGAATCTATCAGTTCCCACAACCGTGATCCTATGATTTTTTAGCAATATACACCTAAATTTTGTAGAAGTTTGTATATTTTCTTCAACTGGTTTTAGGTACTTCTCTACCTTGCCAAAATTTATTTTGGAGATTGCTTTTGATCCAAAACTCTACAATTCTATCATTTCGAACACCACGATCCTAAATATTGAAAAAAAGTAATGGATTTTGACCCTTCAAAATAATCAATCTTGTCATGCTTTGTCTTTACTTATCTTTTATTTCAATTTTTCAAATATTATTAGATATTATTTTTAGAGCTCCAAATCCATGGATCTACGGATGTATTTCTGATCCTAAAACCCATAAAACTAGGGTAGATGAATGAGCCAATGGACTTGTCAAAAAAATCTCTCTTTTTCCTTTTAAATGAACACATATAATGTTGTGCCGAATTTCAAAAAAAGTTGTGCCGAATTTATGCTTTGAGGAATTTCTTCTCCAATAGAACAGTCAAAAAGATATTTCTACTTTGAGAGAAAGAGATGATTTGTATATTTGAACAAGTGAATGAAGCAAAAACACGGATGATGAAATAAACTAGTGATTTTAAAAAGTGGATCGGTGTCCTGGATCAGGCACCCCAAAAATAGGTCCGGATCGATGAATCTGTCATCCAAATCGTCATTATATTGTGTGCACAAAACAGTGAAAACCAGTGAAAAAACACGTGAAACTGCAAAAAACCAGTCCAGATAGCCATTTTCCCGAATAAAATCATTGTTTTATTGTCCATAACTGCCGACTCCCTTCTAGACTCTATCATTTCTTTATATACATGCGGAACCGAAACAAAATGACTGATTCCCAAATCAATTAGGCGATTTCATGCCAACCCGAGGTAAATACAAAGTTTTAAAGTTTTAGGAGATTTCATGTCGAAGTTTTAAAGTTTTCTTGCCATCCATCGATTTCTATGATTTTTTGGGGTAAAAATACAAATAGCTAAAAAATAAATCGAGGTGCGTTTACAAGAGGTGTCCACCCAAAAATAACATGTTTGTATACAATGAAGATGAACTGCGATGCTATTGCTAATATTTTGATAGATCCATGGGTCGTATGGGCCCATGGGACCATATAAAGCTTTCTAATATTAAGTATGGAAAAAGATTATATAAGTTTGCAACCTTAAAATGTAGAACTACGGATGCACCTAAAAAATCCATCGGAAAATGTTGTTTTAATGTTAAAAACCCTCTAATTAATCATCTTGACACCGAGATATATGACTATGAAAAAAAGAAAAACAAGATTTTGAGTCCTAGAAATAGTGCATCTTACTACACATTATCTAGACCATCCACTTTCGAGATTTTCATATGTTTCTAGATCTACTTGATTTTAACTATTTTTAGAGTTTAAAATTTTATAATTATATGTGAAAATAGATTTTGAGATAATCCTAAAAATATTTTACATCAAAATTATATGTCATGATAAAATTTGAAGGCGCACCTTAATTAGATTTTTTAAGGTTGCAAACTTATAGAAACCACACCCATTAAGTATATGAATTGTATACTATAAAACTATTTAGTTTTGGTACGAGGGGGTCACAATCACTCTAAGCCATTAAATGTGAAATCCAAGATATCGAAATATATCACTACACTATAAAATTTTTATTTTAAGTTTTGTGTTTAGTTAGTGACACATTCTTAACCACCCAATTTCAAATCTAATGATCAATAATGATTGTGACCTCATTACACCATAAATAAATAATCTTATTAAATACATTTTCTTGAGTATATACGTGAAATGTCAAAAGTCATGGCCTTCTTTCTCCATTTTTTATCACAAATTTGATAATGTTTATGAGACCAAAATATTTCCGCATATTCTGATATGGAACTTTGTCCCTTGTCTCCTATTCATTTGAAAATCGTGATTTTTTTAATCGATTTTTCATAAGGATTGTCTACAGAAAGACCATTTATCTTTTGTACATGGAGGTCATAATCATTTATACTTATTGGATGACACTCTTACAACCACACAATTTGATATTTAAAGGATAATCATGATTGTGACCTCTATGTACAAAAGATAAATAGTATTTTTGTAAGTAATCCTTTTCTCATATGGGATTGTATACAATTAGATCATTTACTTTTGATATAAGGAGGTCACAATTACTACAACCATCCGATGTAAAATCTGATAGCTTAAATGTGTCACAAATTTCGAAAAAAAAAAATTTTGAAGCTTGATCTTGGTCAATGGAATAAGTGCAGCCATCTAATTTCACATTCAATGGTTAAGATTAATTGTGACCACTTTGTACCAAAGATAAATGATCTTATTGTCTACTTTTCATTCTCGTATTGGCCTCATATTTTCAATTTTTTTCATATTTTTATTTACCTACATAAATGAACCATTTTCCTTATTTTCATCCTCTGATGTTCTTTCTTACCTTCACATATTGACATTTCTCCATATTTACCATTCTTTCGTTTTTTCCTTTTTCCATGTTTCTCATTCTCTCATGCTCTTTTTAACTTTCATAGATCGATGTAGCAGGCAAGCTTTCTTTTTGAGGAAAAATTACATGATCCCCTAGGCCCGATTACAAGATGCTCCACAAGAGATTCCCATACAATACCTTTTAACTATTTTTTTCCCATTCTCCTCATAATATTTTTCCATCATTCTCTTTTTTTTCAACAAGTATATTTTCCATCATTCTCATCCCCAAAATGCCCTTCTCTAGTAGCATAGCAAAAACAAAAAGAAAAAAAAACACTACCCTATTAAAAAGGGGACGGTTTTGGTGATTAAGCATACTCACCCAAACATGTGTGTACCCGTATGTGTCAAAAAAAAAAAAAAGTCAAAATTGATGAAAAAAGGTGCGGACAAAATTTATAAAAGTTCCGAGTTTTTTTCAATTAAACAAAAATTAAAGTATATTTTTTTATAATTTCCCTATTTTAAAATGGATGTTGGACAAACATATTCTAAATAATATAATTTTTATTTTGTAAAAAATGAAAACTTCAAATTCATAATCACCGTGATAGTCACAAACCCTGCATACCACTCTTATCTTCCATGATTTCTCTCTCAACACGTCTTCCCCTTCATTGTGGAGAGAGGATTAGAGAAAAAGTTAGGGAAGAGTGTGCTGTATAAGCAAGATTTTTTTAAGGAAAAGTTTATGTAAGGAAAAGTTTATGTAAGAGCGAGACTCTAAACGATCAAATTAAAGCACACATAAAAAATTTACTAGAAAAGGTGGTTTCGATGCTTAGAAATCCTCAAAGGTTAGAAAACATAGATTTTAAAGGTTAGAAATAGTGCATCTTGTAATGCATTTTCTAGACCGTTAATTTTCAATATTTTCAAGTGTTAAAAGATTCGCTCGATTTACACTAATTTTAAAGCTTTAAATTTTATAATTAATGATAAAATAAATTTTCAGGCCATCACAAAGATTTTCAGTACTGAACGACTTTCGACACTATTTGAAGGTGCGCCTTACTTTCACCACCCTGCTCAAACTGAGTAAATGACAGCTATTATCTGGGACAGTAGCAAGAACAACGTGATAAAACAGTCACCAACAGGAAGAGCTCGATGAACAATTAAATATGAATAATTAAAGTGGCCTGTACTAACCACCATGATGTCATGTGCAAAGGTGAGGAGGGAATTTTAAAATTATGGCATCGCAGACTTTCCGAACCAACATACAGAGATCATCTAGTGAATCCCATACAGAGATCATCTAGTGAATCCCATTCTTATTTGATGCCTTTGCCTGCATTTGACTGACTCAAATGAAGTATAGCCCAGGACCATTTCGCTGGGACTTAGGCTCATGGGACGAGGGTTAGTTGAGTCATCTGGCAGGGGAAGATTCCAAAAACACAATCTCTTTGGAGGCTTTGGAGTGTCTTTGAAGAAATATGGCACTGAACTTATAGCTTCTTGCCTGCCCAACCTCGCTTTACAAATTTAGCAGGAACCTAACGAAATAGCAGATACATTGGCTAGGGAGGATACACACAAGTCAAATCTGATAGGTAATTAGGCAATTTTGATAGAGGCCTCATTTGTGTATGAGAGGAATCTCATACATGTAAATTTAATTTTGATAAGATCAACGACATACCACCATTCAAAAAAAAACATGACACAATCTAGACCTAGTCGAACATTCATGGAGCTCCTTCTCTACATGTGTGTTGTGTCAGCACATGCAAACTGTGGTTAGTGAAAAATCAGCCAGCCTCTCATTCCCAGCCAGACTAGATCCCTCTCTCAACCAACAGCTGAAAAAATTCTCCATAACACTGCTAAATTCACTAATTCATCAAAAAGAATATCCCTACTAAATCATTAACCCAATTGACAGCTAAACCTATAACAGAAATTTTGTCAAATATTCACAAAATTGGCCATCCTTCAACTCAGATATGTACCTACAACCATTACTATAGTTATGCCTGTAAATTAAAATCACTCGTTATTTCCTATCAAAGATAACAAAGAAGAAGAGAAGAAGAAACTTCAAAAAAAATAAGAGAAGAAGAAGAATAAAATATCATCAATAGCTTTCATTTAACTAAATTTCATCTTCAATGAAACCATTTTTTACAAGGAAATCATGCTATTTGCAAGTAACTAGGCATACCAGTTCAAGAATCTTCTTGGTTAACCCGACATTTCAACTTCTCCAATGTCTGGAGAAGTTCCTTCGCACCCGTAACATCCTCCTTTTCCTTAATATACTTCACAAATGCCTGCAACTCCTCTTGTTTCGTTCGCAACTCAACCCGATAATGCGATTTCAAAGCAATGCCCTTAAGATAGCTCAAAGCCAAACCCGTATCACTGTTCTTCAAATACCATTCCATAAACATTACTAATGTCTTACAATTGAGTTCTCCTCTCTTTGTCGCTTCTTCCTTGACTGCCTCAGCCTCTTGGATCATATCTCGCCTCAAATAGACCCCTAGCAACACATTAGTTAGCCTCATGTCATAGCTGGAACAGTTCTTTTCCCATTCATTAAACAATTCCTTGGTAGCTCCAAGATCGTCTAGTCTTGCCAATGCTTGAAGCATCACCAAATAGCTCAAGTTGGTGGTCTTGGAGAAGGCCGACTTTAATTGCTGCCAAATTCGGTGAACCTCTGCTAAATTACCAGTCCCTGCATAAAGAGTAATGAGGAAATGGTAAGCAATCCTGCACCTAACCATATGTTTTTCCTCCACTAACTTTAGTGTGGCATTTGCCTTGTCAAAAAGGCCAGCCTGGATAAAGATAGCAGCGAGATTAGTGTGGGTGGTCCAGTCACTAATGATTTCCCCCGTCTTTATCATCTCATTCACCACCCTCTCAACCCCTTCCATATCTTTCATCAAAGCATAGCTATTCATGAGGATATTACACGTAAATGTGTCAGGTTTTTTGCCATTTTCTTTCATATCTTGCAATAGAGAAGGCACTTGCTCGGGATGACCGGTAGTAATGTAAAGGGTCATCATGTTATTGTATGCCAAGGTTAAGTTCGTATTCAGTTCCTTCATTTTAGAGAAGAGGGCTTCGGCTTTTTCAGTGAGCTTATCCTTGCAGTAACAGTTGAGAAGAGCTCCGTAGGAGTACTGGTTCTTTGCAGAGTGCGGGAGGCCCGTGAAATAACTCTCTGCTGATTCTAGGCCTCGGGTTTTTGACAAAAGGTCTACGCGGATTGCATAATCACCGTAAGATAAGTTCATTCCCCGTTTATCCATCCATTCAGAAAGCTGCCAATAAGGGAAGAAAAGAGAATATTGGGAACAATCACAAAATAAAAGAGAATTGTAGAAAATGAAGCAACAGATTGAAATTGCCGATAGTACACCAATATATTAATTTTTAGAAGATTTGAAACAATAAGGTCCGGATTGTGATGCCGAGACCGTATCCCAGAGCAGAAAATAGGACATTTAGCTCATAATCACCTGTGCAATATAATGCATAAGCTTGCACCGAAAAAGCCGTGCAAATATGAAGTCCAGAAAATTTGATAGATATCCAGTAACAGGTGCTAATGTATAAGCGTCAAGCATGTCGCTGCAATTTCCTTGCATATAAACAAAATGCCCTTAAGCCGCACTACACATTTGCTTTTTCTATAATTGGAATATATAAGACATATTCCATCACCCCGGGGTGGGTGATGCTCAAACTTGAGACCTCATGTCACATCATTGGAGCAATATGCTGGTAATACTAAGACTAGATGAGCAAGATAACACCACAATTGGATTATATGGTGCAAAGTGAACTCTATAACACACAACAAATATGTGTGCCTCCTTGCTAAACTGAACAACACATTACCGAACAAAGTGGGGATTTTCCAGTTTCCTCTTCCTGGTAAAAACCCATCTTCCCTACTAACTTATCTAGAAGAAATTAAAAAATGTACCCTTGTAAATTTTAAGGTATTGACAGAAAAAAGGAGAAAACAGTTCCTTCCTCTAATACTACAAAGAAACTTGCACAAGAAATCTTACGATGTCACTTTTAGCAAAACCGATCTTTCTGCTGTAAACTTAAAATGGGTATTTATATATATACAACCAATATCACCCACTAAATTTTAAATGAGAGACAAGGGGAGAGAGGGAGGGAGGGGAATCTACCAATTTGATGGCTTAGGTATGTAAGAAAGAAAAGTGAGCATTGAGTCTCAACACACACTTTCCCTTGATGCTATTTCTACAGGAAATAACGAAGCAGAACTAAGTTTCAAACTTCCAAATGCTCCAAACTTGCCGAAAATCCCAAAGTGCAGAAAAAGAAACAAACCAAAGTTGACAAATGACTCTTCCTCTCGGGGTTCAATGCCCAACCAAAGAAACTTTTGTACCCAAGCTCTCAGTTTAATCAAATAAAGTCTATACAAGTTCAATCAATACAAATAGATGCATTACACTTCTCAACTAGTTGAGCTTCTTAGAATTTCAGGGCTCCAATTTAGTTACAAGTCAACCAAGAGTTCTAACCAGCCATCAACTCTTGTTCCTTTTCTTTTTCTTTGATAGTTGCCTAACATGCTTGTTATCATCCATGTGTGCATTTGCCAGCATTATTCGTTAAAAAGCTTCGCAGGCTAATAAAAAAAGTAAACAGGAAAAGAAAAAGGACCCACACACATACACATCTATTGCCCAAATTCCAGCCCTGGTTTACTTTTCAATTAAAAAGAAAGAAACAGTTTTACGACCTTGCTTTGGTGAACTAAAGAATTGGGAAAGTTAGCATTAATCTGCAGCCTCCGTGAAAGCAAGGGCAAAAATCAGACCACTTATCAGGGAGATGAAAAGAAAAAAAGAAGGCAGTTAGGTGTGTTTTCCATGTGCCATTGCAATTTCTAGATTATTGAACCAACGATATGCAAAATATCTCATCTTTACAACTGCTAATAATTTCACATTCCAGCACCACTCTCATCTCAAACTCGCAAGATAAACTATACCGATAGTAACAAAATTTTAGCTTTTCTGAAAACCACACAATAGCATCACTAGATTATAAAAACTTTTCACTTTTTGGAGAGATTTTCACTAGATACTCTTCAAGATATTACAAGATTTACTTGCTATGTAATCTTTTACAATTGTTCTTCTTCAATCAACCAGATTTCAGAAAACGTCCCCTGTAAATTCAAATTCACGAGCATTTCACTTCACATTCAGATCATATATCAGCTATGAGAGCTAACTTTTTTTAGAACAATGAATCAAAAAATTAACTTTTTTACCAGGATATAAAAAATTGCAAATAAAAGAAAAACTCGATAAGAAAAGAGGAAGTAAAACTCGTTCAAAAAACAGGAAGTACCTCTAATGCATGGTGAAATCGCTTGAACTTTCGAAGCTCCTTAATTATCCGCTCAATTTCCCATTTTTTGACTGCTTTTCCTTCTCCTACCCATCTGGTGAGCTCTTGGCCTGCGCTCTTAGAGGAATCCCCTAGAGCGGACAGCCTCCTGTAAAGAGTTTTCCCTTTGCTCTGCTTTTTAGAGGCCGTGGCCACTGCGTTCTTAGAGGAATCCCCTAGAGCAGACAGCCTCCTGTAAAGAGTTTTCCCTTCGCTCTGCTTTATAGAGGCCGTGGACACTGTGCATAGAGCTCGCATGGCTCTGGTGTACAGCCTACTAGGGTTTCCCATTGCTCTCTCTCTGTCGCTAGGATTTAGGGTTTTTCACCTTATAAGGTCTACATGATCACATACAAAAATGGAAGCACACTGTAGCGGAAGCCACCCTGAGCAGCACGTTAATAAATTGAACTAAGCTCAAAGTTCTAACAATTTCTTTTTTGAATTTTGTCTCTCAGATTTCACACACATATTGTCTCTCAGATTTCACACACATACGCAAGTAATTGTTGTGACATCTTTCTACCAAAAATAAGTGATCTTATTATATACAATTCCATAAAAAAATTGAATTTGTACAAAGCAAAACAAACAATATAGTCAGCCATTTTCCTGAAATCGACGGTCCATTGGGGGTACATAGGGCAGGGACCTTCAAAAACTAAAAATTAAGTTGGTAAAAATTTGTTCATTTGTTTATTTCAACTCAAAAAAATCTCTCATTATTGGCATTTGGAGCATAGCTTTAATTAACTAATGGGGTTATATACTATCGTATTATTTACATTTTGTTATAAGAAGTTCACAATTAGGAGGGGTAAGAGGTCGGGTAGGAACCCACACCCGAAATCCATAGATGAGATCCATACTCAATTGGGTCAAGGATATCTAGACCAGTACCTAAACTTGGAATTTATTTGGAGGACTTAGACCCGACAGATTATAGATAGATAAATAAAAAGTTAATTAAAAATTAAAAATTAAAAAATTACCTAAAAATGTATATCCACAAGTTACTAAAAATTACCAAAATATGTAAATAGTTAATAAAAAGATTTGAGCAATAATTCATCGAGCTAAAAAGGCAGTATTATCTTTTTAAAAAATACTATTAAGTTGAAAAAACAGATATACATAAACTCCGTGATAATTCTGTAATAGCTTTAAATATAAGTGATATATGTATTATTTTCTCAAAAAATATATTCAATTAATATGATTTTTATTTTTAAAAATAAAAATTCTATTTTCATAATCACCACAATAGTTTAGATTAACAAATCTAAAATGGGATTTGATTGGGAGCCGCATACATTCCCTCTCTCATGAGCAAGTCTTGACGAGGCGGAAAACTCTAGGCCCCTACCGTAAACCTCCCTGTGAATGAATTGGTGGCTGCTGTGTAAACAACTCTCTCACTCCATACTTACTGGTCTCTCTCTTTCACTACATGGTTACCTGCTCTCTTTCTCTCTAACTGCCTTCATGGAGGTCATAGCCACTCACCCGCTAAATTTCCATGTCCATTCACATTTGCAGCACCGCATAAACCCCCTCTTCAACCCCAACTTTCGAATTCGCCTTTCCCCTATTCGATCCAAATCTGTATCTCCTCTTTCTTATTGCTCCTGTTTTTAATTCTTTAAGGCTCTTATTGTTAATTTTCGTTAATCTGATTAATTGTTCTTCTGTTGTTACACTTAACCTTCTCTTTCTTTTTCTGTTACAGATTAATGATAGCGTGTCGGTTTCAAGTGTTGCATACAAGCCTGGCTTGCTAGACGATGTTTTTCTACAGTTGTTCAGGAACAAAATGGTCCAGGTGAGACCATTGTCAACTTCATAAATCCTTGATTCTTCATATAATTACTGCCATCAAATGAGTTTTATGCACATTTCTTGATTTTTGCCCAGTTATTCTCAGTTGTGATTTCAGCATGTCATGAGGCTTGTATAATTTCCTTTGTTCTTTTCTAGTAGAGAGAAAAACTGAGATTTTTGGATCACTGGTTGCTTAGAAAGTTGAGCACTTTTTGCCTGTGTATGTCATAATCTTATTTTCTTAATATTTGTTTTTCTCTTTCTATTAAGTGCTATAGGAAGTGGGTTGGGATTCAGAGAAGCCAGGATATGATGGATTAATTGAAGTTGCGCGACGTATCATGAGGAATGGTCAAAACAATGTGCAAGTCAAGCAATCAGTGGTAATTTCAAATTTTCAGTAAAATTTGAGTCACCAATCTTTGATGAATTATTCATGCTTTTGTTTTCTGAATTATTGGTGTTTCTAATATATTGTCATATAGTTTTGTCAAATATCTATATATTTGGATTAGACATTAGTACATTCGAAATAATGAGACCTTTCAATTTCGTAGCATAGCTTGGAAACAGGAAGCTCAACTTCCTTTCATGGTTATCTTTTCCTCTTGACTATATTATGAATTCCTTTAGTTCAAGAATTTTGAATGTGTGATTCTTTCCATATGGAAGGTTCGGATATTGAGATCATTATTCCCACCGTTCTTACTAGAACTCTTCCAATTGCTCATTGCTCCTATAGCAGGAGGGAAGCTGGCTGCCATGATGATTGGTAGGTGCTATTTATTTTCTTCATCCAGCATTTTCTTTTTAAAATTTTCTTGTTGTTATATTTGTAATCTGTAGTTCACCATTCAACCAGCTTTCAGTATCTTCTTCATAGTTGTATTTAAAATTTTGATAGCTGTTTTGAAAGTGTCATAATTGAGTATAAGCAATAGTGATCCTTTTATGGTGCTCACTGAAATTCTTTGTCTTTTGAAGCTCGGGTGACCACACTTACCTGTCAATGGTTGATGGGCCGTTGCACCATAAACTCCATTGAGCTTCCAGACGGATCCTCTTGCAGTAGTGGGGTAAGAATTCGACGTGTCTTATTGCACTTTGATTTCTCGCTGATGTTATCTTGTATCATTTTAAATTACTATTACAACGAGAAGAATAAAAGCAAAACAAACTGACCTATTTATTACCTTCTTGTTAGCGTAATTTATTTGGGCTTGTTGGTTCTATATTGGTATTCATAATTGACAGTAGACATTTCTGTGATGTAAATATGCCTCTTTGCACATCTTCATATGTGTTTCACGTGTGATCGATCTGCTCAGTAGTTTGTATGGCATTACTATTATATAAAGAATAAAAGAAAAAACCATTTTCAATAATCTCAGTGCATGAACCTCGTCATAGTTTGTATACATTTAGCATTTGCTAGTACTCTGCATTTTGAGAAAAGAACTAAATGGCCGCAACCTTCTACGTAAATAACCAGGATACTTGGTTAAAATCATTTACGTATGCCCCCTTGAGCACCTATTTCGTAACTCAATGAGTACCCATCTGATAATTGAACATTTGCTTTTACATTCTAGAAGGCTACATTTATTACTAAGATTCTATCTTGGGTTTGGTGTTCACCTTAACGATGATGGTTGGATCTTTTTAACAGTAGGGCATTGTCTGGTCTCATGGTTTGCAGCACCTTTCTTTTGCATGTCTTCAAGAAAACCTTCTGAGAAATAACTTCTAGATGTGATATCCTCACGAGCTTCGGAATGTGACCTGAAATAGCCTGTATATGTCATCTGCATTTGCTGATCTGTATTTGAGCTGCTATTTGAGGCGTTCATCTTGGTGGGCACACAAAAACCACGGTGGAGATTCTTTTGGTAAAGAAAACAGAAAATAAAATAAATTTATGTTGATTTTCTCTCCCCATAAATAAACCCAGGAACAAAGACACTCAAAAAATATATCCAACAACAAAGAAACAGAAAAACAAAGACAAAAGCGAAAACAGCTATTTGTCATGATTCCTGGATTCATCTCCACACGGTCATAAAAACTATGTTTCTGTGTTTGGAGCCTCTGTGACTTTTTTTTCCATCAAATAAACATTATATATAAAGAATCCAATCTTTAAATTTCCTTATCATTGGATGTAAAAAGTCCAGTATTCATGGTTGTTACTTGTTGGTCCATCTATGTTTCCTTGTTGGTCCATCTATGTCACACCAAACCAACAAAATTTGCCAAGGCTACCAGTTTTCATCCATGTGAATTACAAATACCCCCTTGAATCTTTTCTGTGTGAAACTGAGATAGGTCCCTTTTATATGGCCTTGTTTGATGTGTACTTTACATTTTGTTGAGTGCAGCATAGCCAGAGGGTGATAACTTCATCTTTAAGCAAATGCAGAAGTGCCATATCGGATATGAGGACTTCATGACTGCTAAGTAACATATGAATGGATCATTTTGAAAGTGTGAATAGATTCGCCAAGAAACCATGACCAACCTGTATGAGTTCAGAATTTGAAGAACTAAGAGTTTCTTCTAACAGAGAAAAGATAAGCTTGACATGTATAAGAAAGAAATTAGAAGTGAAATTTAGCATGATAAGGCTGTGGCAAAAAATTTATGAAGGAAAAATAGGTTCTAGCGCATGCTAGTGTTTTCTTTACTAAAACTTCTCATGATTTGCATGTGGTTTGCTCCATGTTGCTTGCGACATGCATATTTTTATGCTTGTAGGCTTTTTATGCTTCTTTTATCAACTTTTATCTTGTAATTCTGATTGACTTGAGTTTCATCATATCCAAACATCTTTTGTTTCCCTTAAATTGCACCAAAATTAGTCATTAATGTGTTCTTGCAGCAATAGGTGATGTAGAAAGAGACTGCTGATTCTACTGTTATAAAATCGAATATTTGTGCATGTAGGTGTTGGTAGAGAGGTGCAAGTATTTGGAAGAAAGTAGGTGCGCAGGTATCTGCATTAACACATGTAAACTGCCCACTCAGGTAAGGACCTTGAACATATAACTTGGGCTTATACAAATCTCATCATATAGTGTCAGATGAAAGTTACCGTGTGTCTGCATCCATATTGCTTCCTTCCTCTTAAACATCACTCAGATGGATTTTCTCAAGGAACAAATTAATCTCACTGGATATTGATTTAGAATTTGATTTCTACTTTTACACCGTGTATGCGTTGTAGACATTCATCAAGGAGTATATGGGTACACCTCTACTGATGGAACCAAATTTGAGCGATTATAGTTGTCAGGTATTTCAGTATCCCTCTTTTTTTGAATAATTATTTCAGAATCCATTACTATTATTGCTCATCCTCTCATCTACTACACTAAAACATGACCCAAAACAGTAATGGTTGAGCAATGGAACTTGTTACCACATGCTCACTTAATCTAAATCATGAGTGAAGAGTTGAGGAAAACACCTTGCTTGTATAGTAATTTTGATACCCTATACAAATTTTTTCCATAATTTTATACTCTGGTAAATAGATTAATATCTAGTAATTCGCCGACCAATATTTCCATCAGTTCAAATTTGGAGTCCCTGCGCCTCCTCCTGAGAATGACGAAGTACTCAAAGCACCTTGTTTGGACATATGTCCTGAAGCTTCAGGCCAGAAAAGGCGTAAGAATGAAAATGCCAATCCAACTCCAACTCAGTGCCCAAAGACATGAAATCCTCCCGCAAGGCTACATACAAGCCCTGCTTGGATGACACATCAAGGCAAAGTCATTATGAATGTTCATACTTCACTTTCTCATTGTATAGTAACTTCGATATGAAGGATAAATCTACGCATCTGTCGTGATTCTTGAGCTAACATTTTTTCGATAGAATGGTCAAGAAGACATGGTTTCTTGACAGCACAGTGTTGGTGTGGTTTTGCACTGAGAGAGAGAGAGAGAGAGAGAGAGAGAGTCTCACTGTACATCTAATTATATGCATTATGAAGAAACTGAACATTTCCCATCCATTTTGCCCACATTGTGTTCACCCCACCATCAAACATATCTCTACAGCCTTCTCTCCTATTCTTATTTGTGCAATTAATGGCTCATGGCAACCTTAAACTAACATAAAAGTGATTAAAAAACAAAAACAAAATATTGGACAAAGCGACTGATCGCTTGGACCACCACCCCTTCAGAAGAAAAAGAGAACCGCCCCCTAAATACAACCAAATACGTAGCAGATGATCATATAGATTAAACTCGCCACATTAAGTAATGTTACCCCCAACAACCACAATGTGTTAGGAGCAAATATTCATACAATAGCAACGAATCAACGATCCCAACCCGATGGCCGCCTTCTTTCTCGAGGTCTATCTCTCGAACTGTAATCAATAAAACATATTGGGTTAAAATTTGAAAATCACATGAGCTACTAAATAGCTCAAAGCTCAAAGCTCAAATGCAGGTTATTTACAAGAGAAAATTGATCAATCATAAGAATAAGCAAGCAAATGCAGCATTGTATGTGCCACATCATCTTTAGTTCAGGTATAATATAGTTCACATGATTAGGAAAACCCCAGTCACTGGGGGTTACAACAATCCAACCAGATGAAATGGATGGCGATGGAGAGACAATGGGACACACAAGAACAGAGAAAGATGGGTCCCCGCCCTGATCCAAATTAGTCCATATTTCATTGGATGGGACATGACCCCAATGTGCAATAAAGATGGGATCTTGAAAGTCAATAATTTTATGAAAAAATGCAAACCATTATTTCCCACATTTCCAAGGGATTAGTATATTAAAATTCAAACATCCAGTGAATCATGGAAAAGGCCAGAGTCCACAGGCTATCAGACTCCTTGAAATGGATCATGATGGGGAGACGGGGAAACCCAAACAATATACGATCCCATTGGTACGTCCCACTTTCTCTCCATCACCATCCATCATTTCAAAAGACAGTGATAACCTAATGGATTATGGTTTCTCCATGGTCCACTGAATCATACTATATATTTTCCTTATAAGCAAATAATTAATGCCGAAAGACCAACCTTCCAGAGCTTTGAGAATTATTTTCTTTGGGATTTTCCCCCATGGCTCCTCCTGGTTTGGACATGGAATTAGGGGCTCCACTTGATTGTGGTCCCCGTGCTTCTCCACCAATCGAACCACCAGAAACAAAACCAGCAAGCACAGGCCTATTTCCAGTGGATGTATTGGAAGAGCTTCTTCCCTCATTTTGAGAACTATTATCATCAGAGGTTGCTGCAACAAAGTTGCTCTTGAATTGTGCCATCATCCCTGTTCTAAGTGAATTCATAGCAGCTGATCGACTGGGTATTGATGACTGAGATGGAGCACTGGCTGACTCTGGATTATATCCAATGCCAAGGCCATAATCCACACCCCGAACCCCTCGCCCAGTACCACCACCACCACCACCTCCCTTCCCTTTTCCACCACCTTTCTTCCCACCTGTGTATCGAAAACACAAATACCACAAAAAGGATTACAACAGATAAAGCGAAGAAATTGATGAACTCTCAAGGATAAGCAAGTTATCAAAAATTCAAAATTGCAACTTATGAGCCACTTCATTAGATGGCATGCTTGTAATGGGACACATACCAGATCCCTTCCTTGCATCACGTTTTGCCTTGAACCTCCCATCCTAGAGTTTTGCAGAAGATTTCAATTAACAAGACAATTGCATATGTAACATTTATACAATACAATAACGAGATGATTTTCTCTTTTTCTCTGTTCTCTCTCCTTTTTTTTGATGGTTTCATGGGGAAAGAGAAAATGCAGAGCTAAAATTGCATACATTGATCTATTGAAATTAAATAAGCTCAAGAGGATGCATCCTAACACTCAAGAATAACACTTTGCCATCCCATGACAATCGAAGCATTCACATACATGAAGTGGAACTTCAAGTATGGGAGGAGATTTGCAAATAGAAAAAGAAAACAATTCCACATAAGCTACAAACTCAAACTTCGAGGACCATGCATATATTGACATCGTATAATGCACTATATAAGTTCGAATCAGAATATACACCAGTACGTAGAACATGGATATACAAACACCAACATTTATTGAATTAAGATACAGCCGAATTAAAGTGATCTCCCCACTTGCATTATCAATTTTTCATAACAATTTCAAAGTAAGCCACCCAACGCATCAAGAGACTACCAAAGGAAATGTGCCCAATGCATAATATCACAATATCAACGGTGTTATAATTTCATTTCAATCAACCAACACAAGGACAAACACATAATTAATGCTCCTAGACTAGCTAGAACCTCAAGGTTCAGCAATTTATGGAGTTTTACATCTTCGAAGCACGATTTCAAATTTTGAAAACTACTTTGCTTCAGCAACTTCCAGAATTTGAGGATATGGAGGCTCACAGGGAGACAGGCAGTCTAGGTTTCATAGTTAACCTGATAAAACAGACGAAAAATGGCCCCAACATGGTCTTATCTTTTGTTATTTCTAAAATCACATGATATATGTTTATTCTAAGGAAACGCCCTAGAACACACTTGCCATCTCCCAAGTAAGAAACGCATTTGGCAGCCTAGAGGATATAGACGCCCATGTCTTTTGAACACCACCAAGTGATGACCACAAGAATAATTTACAGTGCAGGAGGGTGATCTATGGGCAAAGAATGAATAAAGTAAACTAATTGAAGACCTCAATTGGGGCACTTTGGGCAATCTAAAAGTGCCCAATCTGAAACATAATATCCACATCCCACACCAAGAGCACCCAATGTTCCTTAGTAGTTCCTGAAATTTCTGCCCAACGATATGGTTTACATTGATTTGTTGAGCAACAAATTTAAGGTTTGTTTTTTTTTTTGTGTCCTTCCCTCCCCTAAAGCAACACAATTCGAGGAGTTGAGCAAGAATGTAACACCCTCATCAAGCACAAACTTCAACCAGAATGACTATCTTCCAAGCACCACTGGCCAAGCAAGTAATACCCTTGATGTCAGCGAGGTTAATTCTCTTCTCCTTCTATTCCTTATTGATTAATGAATGCTAGAAATTTTAAAGCTATGAGGCTTCTACTAGAGGTTTCTAATCTCAATTCAACAAAAGGACTACCTAATGCCCCAATCTCCACTAGCATGCCAGCCAACATCAATCACATTGACACCCTTCTTTGATGGATAAGCAAGCCACATCACAAAATAACTAAGACAAACACCCTCCTCTATCACTCATTACTCCAAATCACTATCACTATCAAGATCCCCATAGCCTACTCTTATCCAAAACCTAAACCACCCCTAGTACCATCCCCAACAAGAAAATTTTATGACTTTATATTGCTGTTACTACCAATTTCAAACATTGTCCTTAATTGCATGCAATCAAAACATCATCAGTTGTCAAATCCACCATGCTTAGAGGCTTGTTTAACTTGGAATCATCCATACAGATAATTCCAGATAAATTTCCACAGCCATTTCAAATAAAAGTGTCCCATATCAACCTGAGCAGAGTTGTCTATGCTACAGCTATAAAAATTAATCCGAAACAAAGCCTGCTAAAGTGGTGCTGCCAGTTCCAGCAAACAGAATCTCAAAGAAAATCTAAAAAACTGGCTGTCATTCCTTGAGTAAAAATCCCATATCTGCATCCCATATGAACTCTCGGACCAGCAGATACTCTTAACACACAGTACCACAACCTGCTGACAGTTGCGTCAACTCCTTTACTACCCACTACTCGAGAAAGTTATTAATTCAGCCTATGGAATCATTGTACTACTAGCATGCTTTCTTACTTTGACATAGTTGCTTAGGGATCATAACCAATATGAGGTCATTTCCTTCTTTTGCCAATGACATATCCTTGCCATGTGGCAGCTCCCACCTAACCCTACTACTAGGATTTGGAACAATAATCAGATCACTGACACTAGCAAGCCCAATGCTCAAGCAAACCAGAAACAAGTAAGATATGGTCCAGTGGTTTTCCAAAGCTTGCATTCTACCAAAAAAAATTCAGAGCAGAGAAAATAAAACTGCAAGGCATATATCATAGCTCTGCTTTTGTGTGTAAGAAGTGCATGTTTAAGGAAGAAGATTGCATACAGAGTATTTTGAAAATTATTCTCAAAATATGATTAAAACAGTACTAACTCATACTTCCATATGCATGCCTCAATCTACACACACACACACACACACAAAGATTCATGGAAAAAAATAAAACATAAATGATTATAAGAAAGCAAAAAGTGGAAAGAAAATTTACCTTGAGGGCAAGATCCATTAGCTCTGGAGGTACATTTTGACCAGCAGCGATCAAACTGTTGACCAGCTCTCCGGCGAAACGTGCTTCTTTCTGAGTGATAAGAGTGTAAGCTGTGCCCTCTTTATCCCCAGCACGTCCTGTACGACCAATGCGATGGACATGCATGTCCATGTCTTTGGCTATATCAAAATTCACAACCGACTTAATCGACTTGATGTCAAGTCCACGAGCAGCAACATCAGTAGCAACAAGAACATGGTAAATCCCCGATTTGAACTTCTGCAAAACCTCCATACGGGAAGCCTGATCTTTATCACCATGAAGAGCGGCAACCTTGAAACTATTCTGAATCAACTGGGATTCAATCTCATCCACCTTTGCTTTTGTTGAAGCAAACACAAGAACATCCCCATCATCAACCATGGCCGGAAGCTTATTGAGGAGCCAAGGCATCTTTTCCGCGTCAGAAGCCATTACAGTTACAACTTGGGATATATCCTCATTGGCCATTCCAACTTCTCCTACTGTAACCCTAACAGGATCAGTAAGAATCTCCCTAGCTAACCGTTCAACTTTTCGTGGCATAGTTGCTGAAAAAAGTAATGTTAGGCGTTCTGGTCTTATTTGACCAACAATAGATCTTATCTGAGGCTCAAACCCTAGATCAAACATCCGGTCAGCCTCGTCAAGGACCAGGTAAGTAGCCCTAAGCATTGTTAATGCCTTCATTTTTAGCATATCAATCAGCCTACCAGGTGTAGCAACAACTATTTCACAACCAGCCTTCAGTTCTTTGAACTGTTCAAGTTTAGACATTCCACCGTAGACTCCCGACACACGAATACCATGACATTTTGCAAACTTCTTTGCCTCTGTGTATATCTGTTGAGCCAATTCCCTTGTAGGTGCACATATCACACCAATTGGGCCCTCTTCTTTGGCAAGCTCGGGCTGGTCCATTATATGGACAATCATTGGAAGAACAAAAGCTGCAGTTTTACCTGAGCCAGTTTTAGCTATGCCAATAATATCTCTCCCAGATAAAACAATTGGTAGCGCCTGACATTGGATAGCTGTTGGCTTCTCATAACCATGTTTGGCAATAGCATTCATTAGAGCAGAAGAGAATCCACAATCTTCAAAGGATTTAATGGGCCTAGGGACATCAAAACCTGAAACTCGGATGGCTAAACTCTGTTGATATGCAGCAACATCCTGCTCACTCATGCCTATAGAATCAGTAAATACAGAACAAATGTCAGTACAGGACGTGGCCTTATGCATCTAATCAATCAACAGGAAAAAGCATCAATGAAGTGAAGGTTTCTTCAAAGCATTAATATTTTAGAAGAAATGAAAGCATCCATGGGCATTCCATTCACTTGGACCCAAACTCACAAGATGCAGGTAATACAAATGTTTAAAATCACATTTTACATGACCAATCAAGAAAATAACTTTCAGATTTAACAGCCAAGTATTATTGTATTCTAATGGCAAGACTCAAGAGGATAAGCAATCGTACTGTCAATGTTTTAAAAAACGGTCCGCCTAGCGCCTAGGCGGCCTGGACCAAAAATCCACCCGCCTAGACCCAGGCGGCCCTACACAGGCGGATGTACCTGAGCGGGCACCCAGGCGAGCGCCCAAGGACGTAAAGTGTTTCTCGTTTTTTTTAAAATACAGGGCGCCCAAGGTTCTAGGCGCTGGGTGTCAAGCAGACCGCCTAGCGTTTTTTGAAACCTTGCGTACTGTATATTCAATGATACTTACTTAGGGCATTTGATCATGTATGCTACCCATTAACCTGGATTGTAGCCTGATGAGAATTAACAATACTTTTTACATAATTTCCTCATTTGGAGCCTCTTTTACAGTGGTGTCGAATTAAAATTTAGAAAGCCATAACTCCAAGGATTTCTTTTTCTTTTTTTCTTTCTTTCATTTTTTTACCCCCTTCCTTCAGTCTTTTCCAAAGACCAGAATATTTTGTGAATAACATGAATGATTCACAAAATCATAGAGATTTATTTGATTGGCAGTCATGGGTTTGTGCCTCCTGCCGCATTTGTGAGGTATTTTTTTCTCACTTCAGGGAAGTTCTCCTTTCGAGTTAATTTTTGGTTTCCATTTAGTTGTATTTTTTGATCAAGCAGATGCATGGTTAAGTTTCAGTGAATTACGTTTATAGTGGGTGTATTTTTTGTTACAAGGAACAAATAAAAAGGAAAATTATACTCTAATCAAATGGACTGTTGAAATTCCGTACTCCGTTAGGCTATCACCATCAAATGAAATGATAAATGATGATTGAGAGTGAGTGGAACCTACCATTGGGGTCATGTCGTGTTCTGAGGAGGTCATGGGTGTAGTTTTCTTTACAATGAACAAATAAAGAACGGAAGTATACTGTAATCCAATGGACTATTGAAGTACCGTACTCAATTTGGTCATCACAATCAAATGCAATAATAAATGGCGATGGAGAGTAGAACCTACAATTGGGTCCATGTCTTTTTCTGATGAGGTCCCACTCTACCTTAATAATTGTTAATCATTTCATTAGATGGTGAGGACTATCCATAGATTGTTCATGTTCTGTAGAAAACTGAATAACTAATTCATTACTCTTATCAGAAATTTAAAATGCAAAATTGTAGGGAAGAGTTCACCAAATGAAATTAAAGAACTGAAAATTTGATTGAAAATAATTCTGGAAACTTACAAGCCAAGCTTCCTAACTATATGTTGAATTCATGACTCTAAACAAAATAATCTTCAAACTCCGAATGTAAAACTTTGCCACATCTTATCATGAATCCTAAACCTATAGTATAACTCTTGACAGAGAAGAAGGATTCACGCAGCCATCGACAAGCAATTGGGTTAAGGCTTGGATGATGATGATATGAAAACAAGGGAAGGGTACACCTCATATGTCTGGTTTGTATTATGCTGCTAAAGTGTCACAAAGGTATTCAAACTTCTCTTATCAAAAAGCCAGTCACACATGCCCAACAGGTATTAAACATTGGGGTATGTCATGGCACACGATGAGGAAACTCAAGGTATATGAATCCTTCTCTAGGACTTTGCCAGGGCAGTTCACATACAGCCAATGCAATGACAATCATTTAGGAAATTTTCCAAGCCCCTCTTGCAAATGGATATATTGATACATTCCAAGACACTATCGCATATGGATACAGGGAAACATCTAGAAAAGTTGCAAAATTTCAAGACCACCCCATTATTCGGGAATTCTAGATAATAAAACTAGAAAGCAATTCCAGAATATCATAGAGTCAGCTAATACATTGGTGGGTCATGTCTCTTGTAGCATTAAGTTCAAGAATTAATAAACTACTACCTGACATTGCAAAAAGCCAAAAATTTGGTGGGTAAAACAAATGGGAACTAGATATCTTTCACCTCGCCATCGCCCTCCAGCCTCTCGGATCTTGTAGGTTCCCCCACACTGGGAACTCTCAAGCTAAATGTTGACGGTTCCTCTCTCAGAAACCCTGGACCCTAGGGTTTCAATGGAAGCCTCACAAACCACAACTCTGACATCTTGTCCTTTTCACGGTTCATATGACATAGACACTGCCACGGCATAAACTGTAGCCATCCCAGAAAGCCCTAAACACACCTTTGGAGCCATTAACTCCATAGAATATCTAATGTGGAGGTAGATTCGAGGAATGATCTTATGGGCTGCAAAAAAGGCTCGGCTCCCTTGTCGACTGGCACACTTCTTTGATCACATATTTAAACTTTGATGGGAACCCAGGTCGCCTTCAACCTCACTCCAACAGACGCAAACACCATCGCTGACAGGTTGGCAAAGGAGGGAGGAGCTGCAAGCTTGATGTCCACCCATACACTGGCTTGAAAAATCCTACCTCTCCTCTCCTTTCCACTCTCTTTCTCCTTCTCTAAACCTCTATCTTCCTCTCATGTTCTCTCTCATGTCTCCATTCTCTCAATGTCCTCTCTCCCTGAACTAACGCCTCCCTTTCTCTCTCTTCGTCTCTCTGTTTTCCCCCACCTCTCTCTACCTCACCCAGATCTGCTTTGTTTTGCTTGCAATCTACCGCTTGTAGCCTACTGATGTAGACTCATGTTTTTTGGTTTTCTGATTGCTCTTTGGAACCTCTTTTTGTATTTGAGTTCCTGATTTTGTAGGTGGCCATGTTGGGAATTTTGTGAACAAACTTTATTATAGAAACATGGTCAACCACTTCTCAATATATATATATGGAAAAGTTTATATAGAGCCGAGGCTCTAAACAATCAAATTAGAACCCACTTCAAAAATTTCACTGGAAGGGGTTGTTTTGATGCCCAAATATCCTCAAATTGATTAATTAATCCAGTACAAACTACAATATTGAGAATATAAATTTTCAAACCATCATGTTTTAGTCCAAGCATTCAAAAGCTTGCAGGTCCTATAGTGCCACTCTTGATGTTCCTGCAGTTATGGTTTCAACTCCGCATTCATGAGTTGAACGACATTTATGTTCAATTAAAAAACAAAAATTTTCAATAGACTATCAAAACGAACGTGAACCTCTGTGGCTGGAGTTAATGGAGTATTAGTTCTTCCATAAGAGACATCAATCTTCACTTCTCTTGACCCAAACTTTCAGAACAGTAAATGAAACAATCAAAACCTACTGTATTGTATTTCACACCCAATAATGTAAAACACAACTCGTACAATCCATGTTTTATTTTTGCTCTTTTAATGGGTTAAGTTGAGAGGTTGATTTTTATCCCAATTGCAAAACCAAAAACACCCAAGCACACCCAAAATTGTTTTTCAAGAAGAAAAAAAGCAACAGTAGGAATCCTTCAATACCGCAACTTGACACACATGAGAGATAGAGATCCACATAGATTTTTAGAGATCCACATAGATTTTTAGAGAAAAATGTGATAATACCCAAAAGCACAGAGAAAACGATAACGGTTAGATAAATGTACCAGATATAGACTCCTTTTCATCATAAAAATCTTTATTGAATGGCTCGTAATCAATTTCACTGTGATCCAGAGCAGGAATCGGTTCAATCTTCTTCTTGTCAAGAACAATGGGATTGTCATCCGAATCATATTCAATCAAACCTGCATCCACTGCTTTTGCAGCTGCATAAACCTCCTCATCTGAATCATACCCAGCTTGAAGAGCTTCAGCGGCCAGTGTTAACCCCACATCCTTCTTCGCCCTCAAAAAACTCTCTACAGGGTCATCATCTTCATCTTCTTCAAACTTCGAAGGTTTCTCTTTGGGTTTAGGCGTCTCCTTAATCATCTCCTGATGAATTGCCTCCATGAATGCATCTAAGGGATCAATTTCTCCATCTCCAGAATCAGGTTTAGCTTCGTTCTCGTTCTCTTTTGAACCAGAATTATCATATTCTATATCATCCAGGTCGTGATCTTCGTAATTGTCATGGTCTCCGTTCCTTGAAGAAGGGGGAGTATATAAACGTTGAGGAGCAGAGGAGCGCTCAAAACTGTAAGTTTGCTGGCGATTGATGCCAAATCCCTCGAATCCAAACTTCCTCTTTGACATTTCCAGGACCTTTAAAACTATGACTGATAGAAGGTAAAAAACTGAAAATTAGGGTTTTAGCTAGGGTTTCTAATTCATGACGATGTAATTGAGGCTTTACTTGAGCAGAGAACCGTAACTATGGCAGTCTCTAATGAAAACTAAGGGATGATAGGAAAATCTGAGAGCCTGAAGTGTGATAGGAAAATCAGATAGACTGAAGAATGCTTGTGTAAGGTGAAAAAAGAGAGAAACCCTAAAAATTTGCAGAGAGTTGGAGGAGAGAATGCCGCGCTGGAGAGTTAGGGAGATAAAAAGTGCAATTTTTTTCCGGGCATATTTTGCTTTGCTAACCGACCTGGCCTTGGAGCTTATATAGGGGGTGGGATAATGACAAATAGATCCTTCATCTTCACTATTTATGACAAAGGTATCCTAATATCTTGGCATGAAGCTTTGAGGGAGAGAATGATGCGAAAATGCATTTTTAGTGTTTATTAGTTTAATTTGCATTCTTGTGCAGCATATATTTTATGAATCTATGGATTTTATCTTTCCTATGGAATGATGCTTAAACTTCACGGACTTGCTATCATGTGCCTCAATAAAATATTAAACAAATATAACATTAAGATATAGGGATACTTACGTACATATGAATTTCTCCTATTTGAATTTTTTAAAACATTTTAGTTTTTATTACATTCATGGCTGTTTTCATTTTTTTCACTTTTTCAAATGGCCAAATAACCCTTGAGTTGGGACTTTCAAACTCCTGAGTTATCTTAGACCCAGGGCGTGTATTTAGTACCTTGAAAGTCCTAAATTAGTATTGCGTTTAAGACCTTGAAGGTTCTAGGTTATATCACTTAAGACCTTCAAAGTTTTAAGTTCCTCCAAAACCCTGTGAACCATCTCTACCAGCCGAAGGTAGCTCGAGGAGTCCAAGATGAACTAAATACCTTGAAGGCAATTTAGGACCCAATGAGCCACCTCAGCTACAAGTGGGTGACTCCCTATGGCCCGAGAGGAACTTAGGACTTGAAGGTGTTTAAGTTCTCTAGTTGAGGACCTTCGAGGTCTTAAATTCTCTCTAGATCCCAAGAACCATCCCAATTACTTGAATATAGCTTATTACCCTCTAAGAGCAACTTGAGACCTTAGAAAACATACATTTTTAACAATGTGCAGGTGGCATACAAATGCATCCACAAGTGTAGAGGTAAGGTGCACATTCAAATTTTATCATGGTATATAATTTTGATGTAGAATGTTCATAAGAATATCTCAAAATCTATTTTTATATCTAATTATAAAAATTTAAATTTTAAAAATAGTTTAAATCGAGTAGTTTTATAAACATATGAAAATCTTGAAAATGAACAGTGTAAATAATATGTTATAAAATGCACTATTTATAAGATTTAAAATCTTTTTATTTTTTATAGTCATACATCTTGATGTCGAGATGATCAATCAAAGGGTTTTTCAATATTAAAACTACCTCTTCAATGGATTTTTTTTAAGGCATCCATGATTCTACCTTATAAGATAGCATCATTACATAAACTTTTTCCTTGTAACATTAAATTTCTTGAGGATGGCAATTAATTATACCAAAATAACTTAGGATCTTCTTTAGGGTCCTAAGTTGCTCCTCTACCTTTATAGGGTCTAGACGAGCTCAAGGCGTTTAAGACCACGTTGGAAAGGGTATGGGCTTTATTGGGATAAGAATTTGCCCATTGCACCTATGCCAGTAAACTTTATTATATTTGGGCAAGGGTGTGATGTAGGTTGTAATTTATCACATCAAAAAAGAAAATAGCATGAAACAATTAATCAGGGGCATTTTGGTAATAAATTTTGACGTGTGTCCCACCCAGCTCGTTTCTAATAACATAATGCACTAATTTACCTCGAAAATATCTCTATCACTCCAAATATGTACCCTCCGTCTCTACCTATTTGAGGACCTAGCCTAAATCCGAAGATCCCTAGACAGAAGGACGGGCATGTTATGTCGCCCCTCGTGATACTCAAGATTAGGCTTTTCGGTTGATCACTTGCTTTTTAGAAAAAGTTTATATAAGGTTGTAATTTTAAAATGTAGAGTTACATATGCATTTCAAAATTTTATTAAAAAATATTATTTTATCATTGAAAAACCCTCTAATTGATCATCTCGACAACGAAATGTATGAATGCTATAAAAAAAAAACATTTATTTTGAGTCCCATAAATAATACAACTTAAAACAAATTATCTAGACCGTTCATTTTTAATATATTAATATGTTTATATGTCTACTTGATTTTAACCATTTATATAGCTTAAAATTTATAATTAGATATGAAAATAAATTTTTAAATAATCTTAAAAATATTTCACACTAAACTATTATATTATGATAAGTTTTTAAGATGAGCTTTAATTGGATTGTTTAAGGTTGTAACCTTATAAAAATCACATCCATTATTTTTATTATCGTCATCATCATTATTGTCATAACTTTTATCAACTATTTGGGTCATTTGTATGAATCATGGTATGCTCTTTTGCTTTATTAAATATCATACATTTAATAAAGTTGTAAATCTCGTTTTTTTTTTTCTCTTTTAAAGGCATTTAAAGCTTACCATTTTTTAGTATAAGGTGGTCAAAATAAATATTTCAATTTATCTCATGTCAAGTTTTAGTATAAGGGGGTCAAAATCCAATTTTCAAGCTATCTCATGTCAATGTCGGTCATAATATTCAACAATCTTTTTTTGGGATTTTGTGCCCATGAAACATCCTCAAACCCAATTTTACATCTTAGGACGATAACTATCATGATATTATGATATTGGTGTATCAAAAGTCAATGACAAAAGTTTATATAGAGCTGAGGCTCTAAATAATCAAATTAAAGTCCATCTCAAAAAACTTCCTCATAAAGGTTGTTTTGAAGCTCAAGTACCTTCAAATTGATCATCTCGACATCAATACGCATGGTTACGAGAATAAATGGATTTCAAGTTTTGAAAATAGTGCATCATGGAATGTCTCTTTTTACCTACAATTTTCAAGATTTTAAAGTTTTTATCCATCTACTTGATCTATAATATTTTTACGCTTTAAATTTTATAATTAATAATGAAAATATATTTTACGACTGTCATAAAAAATTCCAATATTGAAACCACAATTCTCGTTACTATTTGAAAATAGGCTTTACGTTGATTGTTTAGAGCCTTGGCTCCATACAAACCGCACCCTAAATAAAGTAAATAGGCTTGTTATATGGGAACAATTTAGACGTAGGGTTGCAAATAACACAAGGGGCCTCACAAGGCCGAGTTTGGCACTTTCAACAGGGCTTCATTAACCCGGATGTGGGACTATGTTTAATGCCCATTAGCCTAATAGATAGGGCTTACATTTACAACCATGCGATTTGAAATTTGCCATACGATAGTGATTGCGAACTCTTTATATTAAGAGTGAATAATATTTTTGTATACTTTTTCAATACAACTAAATGAATCCAATCTTGCCCTTAATGGTTTCTTGATTAGTCAGTGGCAGAGGAAAGCCATGTGAATTTTAGAAGAGACGGGTCTGTGCGTCCATTGATGCACATGTTGCAGCATAAGTAGGCCCCATAAATCCATATTGGATTTGGAGTTTGGATTCCAAATATTGGAGGTCTATCAGCTAGATCACCATTATCATAAATTAAAAAAAAGGAAATCAAACCTTACAAATAATGTTTTAATGTATCACCTACTTAAAATTTTCAAACTACCGATTTTTAGTTATTAAAAGATTGATAGACCCACATTAATTTTGGGCTCTAAATTATTTCATGCAGCGGGGACTAGATTTCTGCTTTTGCAATCCTTGAAGTATAAAACATCTATCTTAAAAATGGATGTAAATAGGTAGTCCATCTAAAAATAATAAAACTAACGGTCCACAAATTATTTAATAGAAATATTATTTTAAATTTAAAAAATTGATTTATTTTTTACATTCCATGATATTCGTATTAGAGATTACATGTTCTTAAAAATTAAGTAAAAAATCCATCTTAAAAATAAATTTTTATGTGGTGATTCATATCTACATAGACTTATAGAAACCTTGTCCTCCATAGATTTGAGACTGAAGTGGAATTACACTAACGAAAAGTCCTTTATGCACGTGGGGACGCACTCCGATATTGCTTACCCAAGGCGTCGTACATCCAGATGGATGTAAAGCGGTAGTCCTTCAGAAAGAATAAAAACCAACGGCCATAAAATTTTATTTGAAAAATATCAGTTTTACCTTTTTTATTTTTATTTATTTATTAACATAATAGTGATCTCCATTTAAAATCTATCTCAAAAGTGGATCATACGCACATGGGGATATGAGTCATGAAACCCATAGAAACCTTGTCTTACACTTATTTGGCATGTATTTCGAGTCTGAAGCTATCTTATTTGGCATTTATTTCATTGTGTGACAATGATTGAGCAATTTGTTGTTGGGATTGTCTACAAAGAGACCATTTATCTTAAAAAAATTGTTTTATGCGAGTTGGATCACATTTTTACATAATGCGATCCTAAAGTATAAAACATTTATTTTAAATAAAAATGCAAATAGGTGATCTATCTAAAAACAAATGAAACTAACCGTCCAAATGATTTATTAATAAAATTATTATTTTTATTTTTTTTTAAATTTTTGTATTTATTAATATTAATGATCTCTATGAGATTACATGTCCTTAAAAATTAAGTCTAAATATCTGTTTCAATAAAATAAAATTTTAAAAAGTGACTCATTTCTACGTGGACTCATAAAAACAATGTTACGTTTTGTACATGGAGTTCACAGTTATTATGACATATTAGATACTAAGTTGGATTATCCAGAGTAAGTCATGAAGCATGAGATTTATGGGTGCAATTAATGAAAATATTGGTGCGAATAGGAAACCCAAAATAAAACATTAGTAAATCACGATTAGCCGAAGGCGGGAAACTGCGTTCATTTAAGGCGGGAAACTCCATGGCCCCAAAAAAGTTGCCGCGCTTCTCAGTGAAAACCCCAGTAGAACTGGCGAAACCCTAGGAAAAATGGCTTGCAGTCATTACATATTCAACAAAGGTTTTAAATTTGGAAGGTCCTCATTGTGAAAGCCCTAGAACTATGGCCTGCAATAGTCATATATTCCATCAAGAACCAGCCATTGAAGACCCCATCCTGAAACTTGTGGACATGGCCCGATCCATGATATCAGAAGCATTCAAGGAATCGGATGAGGATCTTGGACCTTCGTGGAGCTGGGTCTTCTCTCTAATTCTCAAGACTTGCAGAGCATACACCACTGGCGTCACATCTGCTATTCTACTATCAGATGTGTTTCAGGTTTGGGACAGTTATTTTATAATAATTATTAGAAATATTTGACATTTGGAAGTATTTGACATTTGATTTCTGCAGTTTATTTCATTATGCTTCAAGTTTGGTGCGTTTTTAAGTGGATTGTGGGGATTGATGCAATTATCAATTCATTGTGTGAAAATGATCGGGAAATTTACCGTGGTCTGTTGTTTGCTTAAAGAATGTCGCAAATGATGGTTTGATGATTTGATCAGTGTGCTTCAGTTCTCTCTGTCTTTTGTATCAAAGTTGATTGTGGTTCTTTGCATTTTAGACAATTTTCATTCATCCATTTCTCTGTTTGCAAGAAAGTTATATTGTGACGATACCCTTTACTGGTTTGATGCATTTTTGTGGTTTCTGATGCATTAGTCAATTACCAAGGACGGAAATGATATTCATAACTCTTCTATTTTTGTGATGGTGTGCTATATAATCAAAATTTTGAACCTGGAGTATCCGATGGAACCTCCAGTTGTAAAATGATTATGGATTTGCGAGTATAATAGATTAACATCACATTTTCACTTCCCACATCTATCGAGAGGCCAGCATGGTAGTATAAACACTTGCCAAGAAGGCACTATCTTTCTCTACTTCTTAATTTGGCACAACTGCCCTACTATGGTGTTGTAAAGTTTTGATCTGTATTTCCTCCATTCTCATTTATGAAAATGGGTAGGGGGCCTTCTCCCCCACTGACTTACCCAAAAAAGATACCACATTTTTACATGCTCTTTTCTGTGATATGCTGAACTACCAGAGCATCTAAATTGGCCGTTACTTATTTATGACTGTGTTGTCTTCCCTTTGTCTCAGTTGTCAATAAGGCATTGTTGTTTGTTCAATAAAAGAATGGATTGTGAGTTGTCGATTTCTATTAATGCAATATTTAATCCTTCAAACCATGAACACACTTATAAGTATCAAAGATCAATATGAGATTCTTATAATGCTGATGCAGTTTATCAGTTGGTACTCTGTTATGTTATGGAATTGATTTTCTTTGGAATATCCCAAGTTCATTGCATTCTGAGAAGTAATTGTTTTGGAAACTGATCGTGTTTCTATATTCAGGCTTGGTGCGAACAGCACAAGGCAGAAAGTTCAAGAAGGAGATTGAAATGCAAGATTGATAACAAAAAGCAAAGGAAGAGATCGAGAAACTCAAATACTGTCACTATTGATTCAATATACGAGAAAAAGTTTTTGTCTATCGAGGGTGTTTTGGAAGTGGCTATTTTGGATGCATTTAGTCTCCCAGGTGACTTCAAGCTCAAACTCATCTGGGTTTTAATTCTAAAACCCTTTATGTTTGGCTTTGTTTTTTGAAAGTTTAATTTCAATTTACCTTGTTAATGATGTTCTGAAAAGGAAGTAATGTTGGTGACTCAAAAATTTTATTTATGACTTGGAATAAGCTCATATACATGTTTTCCTTGGAGAAATTCCCAATGCAAGTCCAGAAACTATAATGTGTTGTTCTCATGTTTTATTAGCTAATTGAAATTTGAATATGCATCTGTGACTGTGTTCTATACTCACTGATGTACATTTTCATTTCTATGCATGTATATATGATTTGGACATACGTTTCTAATTATTCCAACATTTGTCAATACTAATTTACATGGCCAAGAATAATTTTGTTATTCTTGATCATCTATTTTTTGGGGAGGATGAATGATCATGTTGATTCTCAACATATTAATGCTTCATTGTCAAATTTACTTGTTTTTCATATTGTAGGTACCAACATACACATGCTTTCTTTGGGTGACGTGTGGAGCTCGAGCACCATTGACCTTTACCTACATCGCAAGTAAAGCTACCTTAAGCACGTAATTTTTGTTCCAATTCCCGAATATTCTTGTGAAGACTGCAAAATTAATTAAGGCGCTTTTTCATTTAATTTGATTGTTTGCAATCCTTATGTTAGGACTATGCAATTTATGACTCTCACAGTGATGTTAGCTTTCGATATTTAAACTTGTTTTTAGCAAAATGTTTAGAATGTTGTGTCTTTTAATTCCCAGATACTATGACTTGGTTGATCCAGAATATGGTGTCCTTAAGAAAGGCCGAGAACTATTTGTCACAGGATGTTATCTCAGGAGCACAGCTGAAGGATCTGGCCATCCAAGACTTCTACCCACCGAATACCTTGTGATTTTGTTAGATGAGGTAGCATATTTTTCATGCATTTCCTCTTTTTTTGTCTCTTTGATCTTTTTCTGGATTGATCAATGCTAGCTGTTTGTGCTTAGTTTGTGAACTACTAATTTCTTTCATTGAGCAGGTAAATTTCCTAAAAGACTCAGTTTATCTTAGAATCTGAGCTCAAAATGTGTCACGTGCATAGAGATTGTTGACTGGTTCTGTGAATCTCATGATACTATAAAGCTACATAAATTTTTAAACAACACATGAGTATGCTATTCTGAAAAATGTTCCATATAAACTTCAGCATACCATGTCGGACTGTCCATTTCTCTTAAATTGAATATTTGTATTACCATTACGGATCATGTAGGAAGAAGTTGAATAATAACTTCAGTCATGGTATCCATAGTAACCAGATCAGGTGAGAAAATGGTAGTGCTGTTGTAGGTCTTACTTGTCCTGGCAATAACATGGGCTAGTTTATGTCATAATTAGCTTGTTGCTATTTGGATTTATTCTAATTGTTTTGAAATTCAGGACTTTATCTATGGCGTTAAATCCTAATGATGCTGCTATCATTTGAGGAGCATAACTTTTTATTTGTGTCTGATCCAGTACTTCAAGTTGCATCCTGAAGATCTCTCACTTATCTATAAAGGCTGTTTCTACGGTTTTTTCATAATTCAGTTCATTAGGCATCAAATCTTAATTTAAAGTATAAGTGTTAAAATAGCAACAAATTTTAGGACTATGGTTATTGTTTCATATTATTTTTTTGTCAACAGATGGATTTATCGTTTTTCAAGTTTTATAGTTTTCTTTAAAGTTGGGATTCACATGGAAGTCCTCAAATTGTGGGTAACTAGGATTGGGTTGAATTTTAAGTTTATAAATTTCGGAATGGATTCTCGATTTTATTGGAACTTTAGGGTTTATAGATTATAAATAGAGTATTATGTGTCAAAGGTTGAATTTTTATTCTATTTTATTGAAATTGTTGCCCTACCCAATTATTGCTATATAACTGTATCCATTGTATGCTGGCGTCAAATGCCCAGATTTTTCTAATATTCATTCAAATTCTTGGGGGTACTTTGAATGCTGATGTTCATGTTGTGGACTTCTTAGCTTGTTCTAGATATATATTCAGGTTTTCAGTTTTATGGAGGATCTCTCTCTATCGAGCTTCTTTTCTGTTTGTTTATTTTTGGTTGTGTCCAACTGAATGTTTGCTTTAGTTTCTGCTAGATTCTTATGTATTTAAAAGAAGTTCTCCTTTTCTATCTTATAAATTTTGATTTTGGATGGATATATCATTTGCAATTTTGGAGAAAATATTTGGAATATTGGTTTTCATATTATTTGATTCAACAATCTCTATCTCCTTGGTAGGACCAAGATGAAGATATGATGCTTCTTGGAGCTCAGTTCTGTTCAGATTCTTTCAGTTCTATCTCATTTGAAGCATTTAAAAACTGCGCAGATTATTCATTATATGCAAGGTATAGGAAAACTTTCAAGTGGTCATGTCTTGCCTCTGTTGATTAAATATCAGTTTTTGCTTTTGCAATTGTTTCTATTTTTATCACTTTGCATTTTTATTAGCTGTGATTTGGTTTTTATTGTGAAAATTAGAAGGGTTTGTTGGGTGTAATATGGGAAAGAAGTATATGATATAACGATGATAGAGTGAGCTAGCAGATCTATTCCAAGGCTGCATTCAATTTGCATCCCAGAAGTTTGGGTTTTAACTTCTATACATCATGAAAGAATGTGGATGCCTGTGTCTTCACTTTATCGGTTTCTTATCCCAATTTTAAAATATGACCTGGTTTTGGTTTATTTTTCTTTGGTTGTTACAAGACCTTCAACTATCAACCCTGCATCACTTTCTAGGTTTCTTAAAACCTTTATTACCTTGTTCTTTGTTATTGTTCTACAGAATCGAATCAATTGGACCATTAGAGATTTTGGGTGCATATGGTTGTTTAAGGCGGAAACAGATCACTCTTGTTGACAGTGATGGTAACAAGTTAGAATTTCTCTTATGGGGTGATCAGGTTCTCCTTGCAAACCTCTTCAGGTGAGTTTTTGTGTCCTGCAACTTGGTCGTTTGCCATATTTGACTTCAACTTGTGTTTTTCTTTTGTATTTCATCATCATCATCTGAGTCTCTTCCCAACTATTAGGGGTCAACTATACGAATCTTGTTGCGCCATTCTGCTCTATCAAGGGCCACAAATTTAGTTAGACCATAAGTCATTATATATCGTTTCACTACTTCTATTTATATCCTTTTGGGCCTTTCCCTTGCCTTTTAGAACCTTCCACCAAACCAAATTGCCCCTCCTGACTGCATTGTGTTAGGTCTACGCTACACATGACCAGCCCACCTAAGTCTACTTTCCCTTGTTTTATTGCCTATAGGAGCCACCTTTACATTTCCTCCCATGTATTCATTCCGAATTCTATTAATTTTTGTCTTGCCACTCATCCATCTCAACATCATCATCTCAATTGCACTTATCCTAAGGATACATTTTCTTAACTGCCCAACATTCTGTCCCATAAAAGCATGAGTGGTCTTATAAAACTTTCCCTTCAGTTTCATTGATAATATGGCGATCACATAAAACTCCGGATGCATATCTCCACTTTTCCTACACAGCTCTAATTCTATGCCTAATATCTTCCTCAAATCTCTCCATTTTCTTGGATTATCAACTCAGGATATAAAAAATAATACCTTTTAAGTATTTCTTGGCTATCAATTTGAACTACTTCCTCGTTTCTACTCCTATTATTACTAAGCTTGTATTCCATATATCGTGTCTTATTCCTGTTAATTTTAAAACTTTTAGATTTTAGAGCATCTGTCCAAATTTCTAACTTTGCATCGACGCTGCTTCTGTATTTCATGCATTCCTTTTATTTAATTTTATGTTTCAGTGTAGGGAGTACACTTGCATTGCATAGGCCATTTATTGCAAATGCTCTAGATAGTCGCATTGACACAAGCGCAGAAATTTGTCTTGAATATGGTAGTGCTACTCAACTCTATTTAATGCCATTTATCCAGCCCAAGGAACAGGTAAATTTATATTATTGTTATATCTTGTAATAATGATATGCACGTGATGCAGCTACTTGTTCCCATTGGTGCTGCACATGCAACATCTACTTTCTTCTTGCAAGTATAACTATTGTGTTCTTGTCTTTTGTATGAAAGTGGAAATGATTTGCATGGGCACTAGGTACTTGTCGCTTCTTCACAAAGTAGACTTTCTGATTCAAGGCTCATGAATGGAACAAGTCAAAGCCAAACTTTTAAAGTCTCTCAAGTGACATTACCCTGTGATTCTCATGGTTCTCTTGACTTCAGTAATTATCCTTTCCGAGTAAGTTTATGTGTTGTATTTTTTGAAGGAATGTCTTTTGCCGATTTGATGTTTCTTTTTCTTGGTTTTGCTCTAATTTAGAATTGACTCCAGTCTTATGGTTAGCAAAGAAGTGGTTATTAAATTCTAAGTATGTTAAATCCTTAAAACTGAACCTTTGCCCTCATATTACTTTAAGATTTCATGATTATGGTATGGATTAGAAAGTGTTTATAGTCCTGAAGTACTGAGGCAAATTATTTGTGCATAAAGCAAAGGGAAAATTACAAAAAACCCCCAATAATAGATTTCCTATGCAACTTATCCCCAACCAAACTTTTTTTCTCACTTTTTACCCCAAATTATACTTTTCTAACAAATTCCCCCCAAGTAAGAAAAGGTACACTTTTTGGATGAAAATACCCTTTTTTCTTATATAAAAAATTAATTTTGGCCTGACATTCGCATAGGCTTATGCATAGTACCAAACGCTACATGGGAACAGCCATGTACCAATTAGTGGACCCTGTTAAACTAAAAAAGGTGCTGGACCACCTTCATTATCTGCCGGACCGCATATAGATATGCCGGACCGCATTTTGTCCAGGCAAAAAGTGCTGGACTGCATTGTACATTTGCTAGACCGCATGTTTATCCAGAAAGAATAGTGCCGGACCACCATGTATATCCGTCAGACCGCACTTTTGTTCATAGGTGAGAAAGGTGTGGGTAAAATCAAGGAAGGGTAGTTTACTCTTTCTTTTATTTTTATTTTTGGTTAGGGAAATTTGCTAGGAAAGTTTATTTTGCGGGAAAACGTAAGCAAAATTGGGGGTTAGTTGCATAGGAAGTCTATTTTTGGGGGTTATTTGTAATTTTCCCTAAAGTAAATAATAAATGTAGATTTGACACTTTCTTGACTAGAGAGACGTGACCTCCATCTGCTTGTGACCTCCATCTGCTTTTTATAATTTGTTTTGTTTTGCTGAGGAGCCTTATATGGATGATATTGATTCTTATAGAGCAGCTATATTGTTAATTGTGGATGCGACTGTTCTGTCGCATTTTTTGTTTTATTTCTTCTGGAACAATTACTATCAGTTCTGCCATAAGCTCTCTTCAGAAGGATACTAGCAATAACTTCTTTGCATTTTGATTCATAGTCTTTTTCTTTTATTTCTTTGCCAGACACTGCCCATGAAGACCAGATTTCTTACTTTATTTTTCTGCTTTTAACATGCATTGTGTGGCAGCATGGCTAGAACTTGCTAACATCTCACTGGCAGCAGAAAATGAATGTTGCAATCAGGCATATCAATTAATTTGGTACTATTCTCAAAATAGAGATGGACATGGTTCTTGAACTTGCTGGTTGTAGCACTTGAATCAATCAATTATTGCTGTTCCCAATGACCACCATCACCAGTGTTCGAAGACTAAGCCGAGTCAACCTGGACTCGATTGAGTTACTCGGTCTTGGCAGGGTGCTGAGCCAAGTTTAGCTGTGCATACTTGCTGGGGGGTAACCTGTTTTGCTCAGCTGCTTTTACAGCTTTATGCTGTATCTTTTGGCCATTTTGGTCAGTAATTGATCAATACAATTATTTGTTGGGTTATATTAAGCCCTATTGTTGATCAAAATCGAACATTTGATTAATGCATGGAGAATTTGTCTTTTTTTTCTTCTTCTACTTCTTTTCTTTTTCTTTGGTGAAATACACCACTTTTTTTTTGTTTTTGTTAAACCCTACTCCAATCCGTCACTGCTTAGATTTTTCTCTTATTTTTGATCTACTTTCGTCAAGGTTCTTGTTGAACGTGATTCAACCCTCTACTAATTTGTTGGATCAAAGCCTAGAATTTGAGAGATTTGGCCCAAAAATTCTCGGTTTTGGGGAAAGAAATGCAGTTTTGATTTCTGCCTCATTTTTTATCCAAATCCATTGAAATTTGGTTCTAGTTGAATATGATTTAATTCTCTTCAAGTTCCCAATACTAATTTGTTGGATCAAAGCCTGGAAAATTTAAGAGTTTGGGTCAAACATTCTCTATTTTGGGGTACTGGGTAGAATGCAGTTTCTTTGTTAAATCCTATGATAGTCTGCCAATGCTTAGATTTTCCCATCATTTCATCCTGATTCATCTTTGTGTTCTTCATTAAGGTTTTTTTTCCTCATTTAATTGCATTTACATTTTTTGGATTTTTTCTTATTTTCTGGGCCCTTTGTGGACTGGAGCAGAACTTGGGCAAGTCCACTCGGACTTGCCTGAGTTACCGGCTTGGGCAAGGCTGAGTCCTAAGCCTGAGCCGTGTTTTGAAAACTTGACAGTTACTGATTTGTTTTGTGCCGTTAGATTGAAATGGAATCTTCTTCTACCAAGTCACCTTGTCTTATATATATTCTATCCTGTTTAGCTCTTCTTAGTGATGAGGTGAAAATTTGACCGGAATTGCAGAAAGAAATCCCTGCTATCGAAGACCAATCCCACTGAGAAGAGTTGAAATGGTTACAATGAACATGCTTGGCTGTTCTCATGACTTTCATATCTGTCTCTTCACATTTGATAGTCCCTTTAGTTTAACATGGACACATGGACCCACCCATGTTCAGCAACACACATTACAGATAATACATAATCCTGATCCTGATCCACATCATAATGTCCATACATTTATACATGCATCTGTATATATATAAAGTCTGAGCCACTTTCCAAGTATAATACAGTACTCTTGGCTCAAATCTTTTTATTTTTAAATCGTTGTTTGTTTTTAGACTGCATTCCATGTGCATCTATGATTGAGTCAAATTTGTTTCAGTAACTGATTATATTGTAACCACTAATTAATTTTGTTTCAGCAACTGATTTTAATGTAACCGCCACCAATTTCTTCTAGTTTATCAATTATTTTGGTGTCTTAGGGTTATGACTATACTTTTTTATAGGCATGCTCTATATCCATGATTTATTATTATATGGAGCATGCACCGTTTTGTACCTTTTGGAATTTTTTGACTTGCATACTCTTGCTGTTAATAAATCGTACCATATTCAAAATGTGCAGTTATGTGTGGCTGATCTTAAAGAAAGGATGACAAATATCAGCCTGTATGGTTATGTTACAAACATCCGCCAGGAGCTCAACGGTGAAGACATCATATTTTCCATGAACATTAATGATCATACAGGCACTATTGCTGCAAAATTACATCTTATTGGTTCTCAGTATGTTTAAGTGATATTCCTGCTCATGTCTTTATTATATATTTATCAATTAATCGTCAATTGAACCAATGTATTCTTTTGTTGTTTTCATATGAGTCTTACTGTGTTATATTAATCCAGTGAGAAAATACATGCATTTGGGGTAGGTCTGCTAATCAGGTCAGACCAGTCCGCTGGACTCGTGGCCTGGCTTGGACAGCCCTAAAAGTAAGAGGCACATGGCGTGAGCCAGGGCCTTGCTTAAATTATTTGGGCGAGGGCCCGAGCCTGAGCTTAGCGATATAAGTTTAGGCAGGGCCCAGGCCAAGATTGGACTGGCCCGAACGTGGCCTATTGGCAGCCCAAAAGTGTAGGACTTACATCTGGGATAGGCTGGCCTGGTATGTAGGCCATTGGCCTTGGCACTGTGCAGGCAGGGCTTGGCTAGCCCTACAAGGCTCATAGTCTAGGCATGTCCTTGCTTATTATTAGGCCCTGTGCTGAGCCAGGGCGTAGCCAGGCGTTCGGCCCAGGCCCAGGCCGACCATTGCCTGCCTTGGTTGACCCATTGGCAGCCCTAATTAGAGGGATTCTCTCTTTCTCTTTGAGAGTGTCTCTTAACAGGAATTCTCTAGATTCCTTTTCTCCTTTTCCTTGCTCTATGGGCAGCAATGAAGAGTGTCTATTTTTTGTTTTGGTCTCTTTTTTTGTATCTTTCTTCATAAGAATAAAATATTTTTATATTAAATTCATATAGAAATGCTAGTATTTGACATGAATTGGAATAGTTCTTTGATAGCCTTTCTACGCTTCGTGAACATTGTGATTTTTGTGACTGATATTTACCGTATTTCCAGGTCGTTTGGCCAGTTGTCCAATGGCCACATGGTATTTATCTCTGGACTGTCATGTTCTCGGACTGCCCAAGAATTGTGAGTCATACAAATTCATTATGTATTATATTCTATTTTTCTATTCTTGTGTTCCATGAGCAGGATATGGTGTTTGTCTCTGGGTGGATCGCTTGATGCCAAATGGGAAAGCTTTCCTCTCTCTTTACAATGGGCTGTTATTTTGTTTTTTTTCATGCATTGATCATTAACTATCATTTGGAGATGGTTAAATTGTGTTTTATGAAGATGCTCCAGCCAAATATGGCTACTAATTATATAATTTTTCTTTTATCTGAGACTGTTTGAAGGGATTGTACATTATTTATCTCATTTCTTGGTGTCATGGGATCCTTTTTGTCTCACAGGCTTGAAGTGTCATGGTTTGAGAAGGATTGTAGGGCTTCTTTGGTTAATCTGAGTTGCTTGCCAGCATTATTGAATTCCCCTTGTCTCCATAAATTATCCATTCTTTCTGATCTTGCAGACCGGCCTGATATGATGCATGTATGCTCCTTTAAGCACAACTTTCATCTGTTCCATCATTCAAAACTATAATATTTTTGCTGTCTCGTTTGTTTGTATCATATCATTTGAATAATATATTTGGTGATGCATGCTTTTATCTTATGGTAAGTCATTGGACAAAATTATATTGAACGGTAGCTTGAGAATTAATTCAACCACTTATACATATGAGGTTTTGCTCCACTGTCTTATTCACACTCATTATGTTGGTCACAGAATGCCAATACAATTTGATAGAGTAATTAAAAACCTTTTTCGTATTCTCTGTGAACTCGTTCTACCTGGCCTTACTGGTGAATGGAATGTGTGAACATGTACTTTTATTCTCTTTTGTTGCAGTACTTGTAGAAAAAGTTAGCTTCTAAGAGGATCTCTTTCGTCATCTGGGAAAGCTGTGCTTTCGTACTAGGTGTTAAAGCATATGAATCAAACCATCTCATTCTGTTCTCTAAAAGTTGATATGACATCAATTCTCATGGTGACCAACCTCAGGTAAAGGACTTTCGCAAAAGACAAACCTGGAGTGAGTGGCTATGTCATTGGAGAAGAACCCATTGAAGAAAAACCCTAAAATGATCTAGCTCTTGTCTCCTCAATCCAGTAGGAATCTGCATCTCTGTATTATCCTAGTTTTACCTCTCTCTGCCAAAATTGTGCAACCCTCTACTTCTTTCTCCGTATTTTCTCAAATCCCATATTTCCTTGTAAAATGGTGAAGCATTTATCTTCCTCAGCCAAGTTGGAATGCTTCTTGCCTTCTTGGAGCTAACATCATCATCATCATCACCATTATCATCTGAGCTTATCCCTTCTACTTGGGGTCTTATCCCTTCTACTTGGGGTTGGTTACATGAATCTTGTTTTGCCATTCCGCTCTATCAAGGGGCCATACCCTGAGTTAGATCATAAGTCACCATATAAGGGCCATCACTTGTTCCCTTTATTTAGCCTTTGGTCAGCCTCATATTCATCATCTTTAGACCTTCATGTATGTTCGCTTCCACCATGGATTATGGAGTGTAATGTGCGAGGTGCTGGCAGTGTATGTTTCACTGGTTTGGGAGACACTGTCCCATGCTCAGTGTAATGCAAAACACTCAAATAAGTCATGCATTACATCCAAAAAGGGGTTGGGACCCCTTTTTCTCCTGAACTGTACAAGGAGCTTGTAGCGCAATGGAGCATTGCGTGCAAGGCATTATGCACATAAAATGAAGCCTGATCTGTCATCTTCTGAAGTTTTAGTTGCTCCCCTTTTTCTACTGTTCGGATGTAAACGTGTTCCTACATATGTAAAATGTTTGAACATATTTTTAATAACTTTTTGCAGTATATGGATTATACCTTTTACTTCTTCTCTATATGAAAGCAAACCACTAGTTTGGCTTCTCGCACAGAAGTTGTTTCTGTATGATTTGGGACTCATCATTGCGCTATGATTGTTTTCTGAGTTTTTTGACCTCTGCATGTGCCAAATTCTTTCCTTCTGGCTATATTGCTCGTCGCTTATTGCATGTCTGATAAAGTGCACACATTGCAACACATTCCTTATTCTAAGCATTAATATTCTCAATAAAATTATTGCTTTTTTCTGGATAATTATTTTTTCATTTTTAACTTACCTTTGAATCATAAGGCAGGTATGCAAGGTTCAATTCAATCAAATAGATCTCCATGCGAAGGCAAAGTTTTCACATTCTTTATGTGGACATTTTGTGAATGAAGAATTGGACGGAAGTCCAATATGCAGCTTTTGCCTTTGTAGTTGTAGCAGCAAGTCACTTGTCTTCCATCTTAAGGTGACCCTTAAGGATAAAAGTGCCAAGGTTTTTGCACAATGTTCCAGTCAAACTGCAACAGACCTGCTACAAATTTCTCCATCGGAATTTTATGAATTGCCAGATGTAAGTTTTGTTTTTATAGGAAACTGATATCCTGTAGTTATATCTATTCTATTAGTAGTCCTGATAAGTGCCCCAAACATGTGAGAAAAATTGCTATGTTGGAGTTCTGTGCAAATCTATCCAATTTTATATTTGTTGAAATGTTGACAACTTTGCCGTTGTAAACAATTATATTAAATGTTTTCTTCTTACTTGTAGTTTTCTCTACTCATTTGTCATATAGCATTTCCAATAAGATGCAAGATATTTCATATTAAGCAGAGATGCCTCTGTATCTTTTCCTTTTTCTTTTTTTTTTTTTTTTTTCAGGGAGACGCATTTGTGAAATTATGGCCATATTGCCATCATTTACCACATATTAGCTAGAATCTGATTAAAAAATTGTCTGGTCCTTACTAGCTTTTCTGTCGCCATTTCAAGCATTTTTGTTTTTGCCACTAGCACAATCAAATGAAGTTCTTAGTGTTTAAATTCTGTCTGCCAGTTGTTCCTTTCACATCGTTAGTATTTTACGTAGGCCATTAGAAACTCTTTAAATTGAGTAAAACAATTAGGAACTAGGAAGACAAGGTAAATCAACTGTCTTGCCATAATTGAGACATCAAACTTGACGTCAGTGTCTGTTCCTGTAGTCAGTGCCCTGGTGAATCCCACCTCTTGAAGAAGCCCTTCTAGATCTCACCTATTTGAGGACTACTGCAGGGCTTGGGCTTCTATTCTCTCCTGCAGTTTTTTTCAGTCTCTTGCTTGTTAGCTTGTTATATATTTAACTATTCATTGGGCAATATTACCAAAACAGGAAAAAGAAGAAAAGGAAAAACACTAGCGTGTTGGACATTTCTTGATTGGATGCATGTTGATGGTGATGGATAGATTTGCTTTTCTGTGAAGAAGCACTCACAACTGTGTAATGACAAAATGATCCAGTATAACCACTTCCCTGCTCTGGTTGCCATTGTGAAAGTCATTTGTATTTCCTAGGAACTGTATAGTCACATTCCTTGGTCTATGAAGTGTTACACCTTTGATGTATCTTGAAGAGGATAAGCTCTGACTTGTCAGGACATAGAGCCATAAAGTTTATTTACTAGGCGTGTTCTGCTAGAAGACATATAAAAATATCATATGTTGATGAGTGATCATCAATGGGTGGAAGAGTTGCTCCATGAAGTATAGATGCCTGAATATTTCTTAAATCAGTTAAGAGCACTATTAACCATGAATAAGAAGAAAACAGTTCTAATTCTAGTAACAGAATGGCTTCAATAGTATAGATTGTGAAAAGAAGTATATGATTCTTGGATATAGGGATCCTTTTAGTAAGTGATTGTGCTGGTTTGGATTTTGGTGATATCATCATCCGTGATTCCATGTGTCTCTCACAGCATTATAGTGAACTGATGCCTAGGTAAATGAGTAATTAACAATGCTAACCAACCATGGGAGAATCCGCTATTTTTAGATCTTTTCACTGAACAGTTATCAGGTTATTATGCAATTAACACCTTGTAGGTGCTTGGATGGATCCATCAATGTAACACCGAAGCTCTTTGCCTAAAAGATAATTTAATTTAGCAACATGAATAAAGAGTACGAGATAAAAGATTTTCCAAGTGGTTAAATAACCATTTCTGTATCTCCTTAAGCAAAAGTTACAAAGCTAAAACCCAGAAAGCTTGCCAGGTATAAAATAATCATTCTTAGAACACTTTTTAAACAAAACTAAAACACATAATATTGACTATTATCATGCCAAATTTGTTAAAAAAGCCACTCCTCAAGTTCAAGATATATGGACCCTCTAAAATTAAGTAATATGATCATGTGCCTGTAAAGAAAGTTTCAGTATACTTGATTCAAATCATGGTTATAAAGGGTTTCCGTGATCCATGGCTAGATCAAGGGTTTTCATTATATATATTTAGCAGGACTTGCATTGTGAAATGAGATTGTGGATAAATAAAAATATGGTTTAGCATATAGTTTGATATGCTATCGTAGATTGAAGCTATTTTGTCCTATGTCACTCAAGTTTATGTTGCCTTGCAAAGAAAGAGATTCCTTGGCCTAAAACAAATGAGATATTTGGGAGATAGCTAGTAGTACATTTTCCTTTAAAGGAAGCTTGGCCATCTGTAAGAACCTAAAGCCGAGGACCTCGTGAGAATATACTAGTAATGGCTTGGAATTAGTTTCCATGGCTTACTTTTACATAAACATATTCCATTGTAGTGTCTTCCACATAGGATCTCCATTTACTTGGAATATATTGAGCCAGTTCAATGCATCTTATGTGGGTGGAATGTATTATGTATATAATCTTTTGTCACAGAGGTAAATAGATAGGCTGATTGATCCATTGAAGTATAACTTATATAACACCATAAGGGTGTGCTCTCCCCAACCACCATTTGGTATTTTTATGGAATGGATGAAATAACTGATACTGTGGAAAACATTCAAATGAGAAGATTTAATTAAAAAAATCTTATCTATTTGAAAATAAAGAGTCGGTTTGTCCTTATCCCACAATTTTGTTAGAACTTGCTATTTTAAAATTGAATATCAATGGTTCATTTCTTGGTAACTCAGGCAATCCGGTTCTGGTGCGTTATTAGGAATTTACTTTGTAACTTTGCAAAAAATTGGTGTTCCATGTGGGTTTTCATCACAAGATTTAGCTGAAGCTGATGATTTGTTGAAAGTCCAAATGGATGTGCTCACTTTGAATCTCTTTTCGCAAATTATCATCTGTGGAAAATCTAGTAGATTTATCAACAAAAGTATGGTTTCTGTTGATTTATTGGTGTATAGAGGATAAGGATGGGATAATGCTTAATTTCTCCTTGTGCATTCTTATGTGTTTTTTCTTTCGTAGGGCTCATGTGCAAGTCTTGTGTATTAATCTATGGTAGGGTTTTGCATTAACCCCATCTGTATTGTCTAGAGAAGGAATCAACTAAAGTTTTCCAAATTGCAAGATGAATTTTAATGAATCTTTATACTAAGATGGGCACCTTCACTGGACTTGTATCTTAGATGCAAATAGCTCATTTAACTGTTTCTATTTCACATTTTTTTAACCATTTCTCAGTAATTATAGTGTACTATATTTATGACACTCCTGGCATATCCTCTCCTTTCAAACATTCCTCTAAACGTACTTGGCTTTGATATCTTTTACACTCTGATTTTCCTCAATCTCAGACATAAACTGACATCCAAACACTGCATGGACACGGAAAATTTTTGGCTTGATTCTGAATTGTTAGTAGTTCAGAAGTTTGTTTATACTGGTTTCTTCTAATGAACTAAAAAATTGTTTTACTGAAATACCAGAATAACTTCTAGTAAAATTTGCTTATACTAGTTTCTTCTAGTGATCTTGTTTCATGTGTCACTGGTTTTTCTGCTTTAACTGAACGTTGTCCGGGTTGTTTCCCGGGTTAGTACTTGTTGGAAAACTAACTATGCTTCAACAACTTTTTTTGGGTGAGTATGCTTCAACGTCTTGCAACTGCAATCGTGTTATTTATAGTTATATGCACAATGACGTTATCTTCATCAAAAGCTAGTATGATCCATATGGTCCTGATAAAAACATGTTGATAATGGTTATAACCATTCAATCAGGGAGTTGGATTTAACAATCATTTTCTTGTAAAATATACTGATTCCGGACTTTATGTGAGCATGTATATTAGTTTCCCTTTAATGCTCATAATTTATCTTGTACAAACTATTTGTGTTACTTATCAGGACGAACAAGCTATGTGTCTATTTGGGCTTCAAACAGAAACATTCATCGTGATACTTGTAAATAGTTGGGGACGTAGTAGCGATACTGTGCATGACAGGAACCAGGAAGGTCATGTCACATGGGAGATAGCAAGTGCTCTGAAATGCGAGTCAGATATTACATGATATTAATTCGAGTGCAGATGCTCATTTGGATCTCTCTCTCCCCCTCTGCATGTGCGTGTGCGCACAAGGGGTTTGTGCATGTTGGTGTGCTTGCGCACATGCTGCTTTATTGAAGCACTGCACCGGCAAAATAAGAGATGTAAATGTGTAAATGACTTGGTAAATGATATGAGTTAGATAGGAATAATTCAATTGCCGGTAAATATTTTGATCACTCAGCAACATTGGCACATTTGAATTCACGTTATAATGTTCTGATCCATACTTGGCATAGTAATTATTTCATGGGTGTGGTTTGTATAAGGCTGACACCCTAAATAGTGTTAAAAGATAAATTCAGTTATAAACATCTGTGATGGTCTGAAAATTCATTTTCATCTCATAAGTAGAAATTTTAAAGATTCAAAATTAGTGTAGATCGAGTAGATCTATAAACTCTTGAAACTAATGAAAATTGATGGACTAGATAAATGCATTACAAAATGCACTATTTTCTATATTTGAAATCCATTTTTTCTTTCTATACATGTCAAGGTGGAGATAATTGATTTGAGGATTTTTCAATACATAATCTCTGCTAGTGAACTTTTCGAGGTGCACCTTGATTTGATTGTTTAGGGTTTCAACCTTACAAATTTTTTCCTTATTTCATTGTATTGCATACGACTTGTTCTACCATAAATTGAATTATTTATGAGAGTAGGAAATTTGAAAAAGGTGCAGTTGGCATACGGATGCCTATGTAGGTGTAGAGGTAAGGAACCCTTCAAATTTTATCATGGTATATAATTTTGATGTAAAATGTTAATAGGATTATCTCAAAATCTATTTTTATATTTAATTATAAAATTTTATATTTAATTATAAAATTTTAAATTTAAAAAATGGTTAAAATCAAGTAAATCTATAAACATATGAAAATCTTGAAAATGGATGGTGTAGATAATATGTTGTAAAATACAGTATTTTTGAGACTTCAAATCTTTTTATTTTTCATAGTTATACATCTTGATGTCGAGATGATCAATCAAGGGTTTTGCAACATTAAAACTACCTTTTCAGATTTTTGAGGGGCATCTATAGATCTACTTTATAAAGTTACATCTTTATGTAAACTTTTGGCATTTGAAAATGGAGGTTTATGATTTGCAACAGCCCTTTATGGTTTAGCTTTCCATGGCTCACTGAAATCCATTTCATCTAAATTTAATTATATATTCTACTAAATCCATAAATCAAGTGATTGTTGAAATGATTGCAATTTCATATTCTATATGCATTAAGTTTGTAAAGTTTTAATGGTTCTGAAAGGAAACTGGAAACTTTTCCAATGTCAACTCAACAAAAAACAATGATACAAAATACTTAAATACGGGTGCGGTTTGTATAGAGCCTAGGCTCTAAACAATCAAATTAGAGCCTACCTTCAAATAGTGTCAAGAAATGTGGTTTCAATATTGAAAATCTTTGTAATAACCTTAAAATATATTTTTATATTTATTTATAAAATTAAAGCTTAAAAAATAGAATAGATTGACAGATCTATAAAAACTTGAAAATCTTAAAGATTGACGGCTCAAAAATGCATTACAAAATATACTATTTTCAAAACTTGAAATCCATTTTTTTCTCATTTCCATGCATCTTGATGTCGAGATGATCGATTTGAAGATATTTGGGCATCAAAACAATCTCTTCTAATAAAATTTTTGAGGTAAACTCAAATTTGATTGTTTAGAGCCTCTACCTAAACTTTTCCCAATATTTAAATTATAACCTCTGAATTTTGAATCCAACACACAAGATTAAGCTCAATTTCTCATCAACCGAATAAAATTATACTCAAAGAACACTCTTCTATTCTTTTTTCATATTTCTATTTTTAAGACTGGGAATTGTCTCCTTCACTGAGCTCGTGGGCTTCTCCTTGGTGTATCTGGTTGTTTCTGTTCTGTAAGGATCTTAAACACATTAATCAGCCCTCGCAGCCTATGCCAGACATTCAAACCATACAGAGCTTCAACAAGGGACTCCTGAAACTCAAAAGAATTGTCTGCAATAGGATACTGCAAAAGGGTAACAAACATTAGGAGCAAAGGAATAAAAAAAAGGCATCACCAAATTAAATAATTTAGGAACATCATATAACCTCAATTTAAAATGAGATTCATATGGAAGTATATCATAATCTAATTGACTTTGTTCTGTGTTATTATATTGACATCCACCTGTTCCCACTGACAGAAGGTTGGAGATTAACTGTGTTTGGGTGAATCTCCTATGGGCCCCACTCCAGTTAATCTCTATACCTTCTGTGAAGGATGCCAATTCACTGAGTTTAATCTCCTATGGGCCAAACACAAGTTAACCTCTAACCATCTGTCAGTGTGAAAAAAGGGTGGTTGAATAGACTAGGAGTAACATATACCATAGAAATCAGACAATGGAATATACCTGTAGTGGATTTGGTATCTTAGTCTTGATGTATGGCCACCACCTATCCTCTACAACCGACTTCACAAGGCAGCAAGCTCGCAGCCCTTCAACACCCGCAAATCTCCCAAACCCACTATGTTTTACACCACCAAATGGCAAAGACTGCATTGGTAAAGCGAATACATTTAGGTACTCGTTAAGGGAGAGGGTGAGATCTCATAGAAGTCAGATGCATAGGAGATGAAACAGTATTCACTAGAATGTATGTCCCTTGGTAAAAGACCAGCAAATGAATATTGATCATTGCTCCTTCAGAGATAAGATACAGTTTATTAATTCCAGGAGTGGGATAAGCATGTCCACAAAATATTTTCCTGGCAATTACTTGGCAGTTTAAAAACGAGTTTTTTAAGATTAAAACTTCAAAAATATCATAAAAAACAGCCTAAAACTTGTCAAAAGATTAGGTAAGATACTAAAATCACATATCTAAGTTAGACATTGAAATGGGATAAAAACTGAGTTAAAGGCAATTTTAATTAAATTGTTAAAAATGGTTATTTTACTTTCAAAACTGAAGGTTTCTAGGTCCAATCTTACTTAGGTGAAAGATATCTATTTTTTTTTTTAAAAAAAAAGAATCTATTCTTGTGACTATATAACCATCTATTTTTATTGAGACTAACAGGGTACCTGGCACATATAGTTTGACGCAAAATCATTGATTGCAGCAACACCACAATGTAGCTTTGAGGCAATTTCCCTGGCTCGACGTTGGTTTTGGGAAAATACAGCACAACCAAGTCCATAGTTACTATCATTGGCAAGCCTGACAGCCTCTTCATCTGTACTGAATTTCATAATTGGAATTATTGGCCCAAAAGCCTGCATAAAACCATGGGAAACGCATATATCATGAGGAACTTGTAAACTGATCAAGATACTTGGCATCTTTAAATTGTATATGGAAAATTATACAATAATCCAATGGTGTAGCGTATACTGTGCTCCAAAGGGGCATTCCTAATGATGAATGGTGAACATTTGTTGTAGTGGGCTGATTGTGACATTTATAGGGGTACAATTAAATTTAATGCCCATCATTGGACAATGGATGCCCTTGGAGTACAATTATACCATGCTTCAATGGATTATTGTAAACTTTGCCTTGGTTAGATTACCTCTTCCTGCATCAGCTTCATAGAGTGATCTACATTAATAAGTACGGTGGGAGGAAAGAATTGGGCAACCACATCTCCCGTGTTCTCAAAATTTCCTCTACAAACAATTTGGGCCCCTTTCTCTAAAGCATCATTCACAAGGTTTTGAAGCCTGTCAGGATGCTCTTCCATACATATTGCCCCCACATCATACCTACCTTTCAGTGGAGGCCCCTGCACATAATAGAGCATGATGAAATAACAATTATAATTTCCAGATTGACATGCATAAAGTTATACTAACACTTTAGGGCAAATTCACAGGATAATAAATAATGACAAAAGCCCAATTTCATTTTTATTTTATGATTGCAGAGAGTCACCTTGTTTCCAATAAAAAAAAGCATAAACCCACTTTTCTTGTTGATAATTGTATTTTTAAAGTTGACTTGAATCAATGAACGGTTAAATGCTGCAACTGTAGGAATTCGGAAATAGACAACCATAGGATCTTATAAGTGCAAGTTGTTCACTAATTATAGTTCCAATCAGCTCCAACTGAGCATAAGAAGTGATAATGAGGCAATAAAAGAAAGAAAAAAAAAAATTCACAAATCACTAATAGGTATGCAAATCATTAATATAGAAGAGGTGTCTGAAAGTACTTACAACACGAACAGATTTTATAATTTTCACAATTTGTGCAACAAAATCAGAATACACATTCTTGTGGACATAAAACCTCTCAGCGCCAGCACAGTTTTGCCCACTTGATTGAAGAGAAGCTCTAACTGCTATTTGTGCGACCTAAACGATAGGCCATCATGTTAAGAAGTGCCATAAAATTAAGTTAAAATGTTTGCATCAATGGTGCCATTCAGAGAAATGTTTTTGGTAGAGTTGTAAATGCATACATGAGGCACATCAACATCTTCACACACAATGAATGCATCTTTTCCACCAAGCTCAAGTGTTACAGGTATTAATGTCTCAGAAGCATTCCTCATAATCTGTAAAGCAAATGAGGAATAAATTAAATCAACAAAAGTTGAAAGATAATATGCAAAACATATATAAGTTACATGAAAATTGAAAGATAATATGCAAAATATATATGAGTTACATGAAAATTCACAACACAGATAATATCTTGCATGATAAAGGTTTTTATTGTAGTTAGTTTTGGTTAGACTCTAAAGACATGTAAATAGGAGGGATTCCCAGAGAAAGATGGAAAGGTCCAATATGAAAAAAAATCTAGAAGTAAAAATATGGGACCCGTTATTAAGATGTTTTAGAAGATGATCCACTATAAGGGCCATTTTTGTAGTGCCCTTGGGGGTTCTATTTATATCCTTAGTAAGGCTAGTTTGGCTACCTTTCCAATTTACTAACTGGCACTCTTTTAGATGCCTGTGTAAATGGTCTTGAAACTAGAAATATATCAACATGGATTTCTTTGGAATAGAAAGTTGACATTATAAAAAAAAAATTTCTTTGGAATAGCTAAAAGAGAATATTCATGCATTCACTAAGCAAGGTGCATAAGAGGTTGCAAATAAAAAAGTGGGGATTTAGGGATTACAACTTTAATGGCAGCAAATGAAGCAAGCTCTTCTGAGTTCTGGAAATAAGGGAGATTTTCTTTTGTCAAGGTGGATAGGTAAATTCCATTGCAGGTGAAGTGGGGTTTTGCAGAAGTCATACTGGAAAAGGGTGGTCTTGGAACTTTGTCAAAAAATTTGGTGTGCAGGTTTATGAAATTGGGGGAAAATAAATAAATTTATATATCAACTATAAACGGCTCAGCCAAGGAAAAAGGCATACCATCTTACCAATACCAGGTGATCCAACAAAAATGACTTTGTCAACTGAAGAAACAAGTGCTTCTCCAGTTTCAGCAAATCTGCAGGGTCAAACACAAATCAGAATTACACGAATATTTGATTATCCACTCCAAAGAATGGCTGGGCCAAACTACATATATCTACCCAGTTATAACATGAACCAGATTCTCTGGGGCTCCAACAGCAACAAGAGCAGCTTGAATAATTCGGAGGTAGAAACACCCTGACCAGCTTGCATGTTCTGAAACCTTCATCAAACTAAAACAAATTTACTTGGAAACTTAAGAGGGCCATGATGATGAATACATACTATTGTGTATCTAGGATTTATGCTTTACATCATTAAGAGAGGTGAAAAAATTATCCGCATGTTTTACAATTTATGAGATGAATATACCTAAAGAAAAGAACAGACAAGAAAACCATATCATCCACAGTACCTTTATCACAATGCTGTTTCCTGAAAAAACTGCTGCTAACATGGGATTGAATAGGTTGTGGAATGGATAGTTCCAGGAAACAATCGCCCCAATCATTCCAAGGGGATAAAATTCCACTCTTGAAATTTTGTGCAGCATGGACCTACCAGAAGACCTAAAAGAACGGGGAAAACTCATGAAGTTGCATATCCAGTTACGTTAATTGCACTTATATGATGTTGTAATATATGCATTGAATATGACATTAACAAGTGTAGTGTTATTTCAAAGGATATAAGTTTCAAGAATGTGATATTTATTTCACAAATACAATTCCATCATCTGTTCTTGATGGTATTCCTCTTCCAAACTGCTAATCAGATTGATTGGAAATAAATTATTCTTATACCTGTGCTTCACAGTGGAAGTGGATATGGGAGCAGTAGTTCTGATAAGGTTCAGGGTGAACACCAAAGCAATGGATGCATTCCCCCCCCCTCCCCCCTCTCTGGATAAGTAGGTGTACATGAAGTTCCCCAAGAAAAATGAGAGGATGTACAAATGTTAGTGAGTCCTGATCCTGAGTCAGGTTGGACAGACACAGCTGAGTGCAACCAAAAAAATAAAATAATGGGAACCAGACAGCAGGCAAGTGAGTTGTGCAAGTCTTAAGTAGAACTGCCCCAGTTTTCCAGCAGTGATAAACACTACTGTAATTATGTAATGAACAATTAATTAAATTTGTACCTACAGTTATCCGAAAACACATACTGGCATTTGTGAAAATAATGTGACTTTCCAAAAACACATACTGGCATTTATGAGAATAATGTGACCTTTCTCCAAAATTAAAGTACAAAAATGACTAACAAGAATATGGGCATTTTGAGAAATCAAATTATCATTCCAGTTGTTAAACTGAAGAATAGAAGTCTTGTATCCTATAATAGAGTAAAATGCAAGTTATACTTACTCCTAGTTGAATGGCCAATGGCTAAGAATCCAAAGATATTGTACTAACCATACAACATTACAGATCCATAAGGGAAAGTCAACCATCACCAAATGGATATGAAAAACGAACATTTAATTGGGTCGCATCATACATTGAGAAAATGATTGGTGATGGGGAGAGAGTGGAACCGACCATTGGGGTCCCTGCATGTTCTGCTGGGTCCCGAGTCTCCATCAATTGACGGCTATGACTCAATAGATCATAGTTCTCCTAAAGTCTGTTGGACTGTAGCAAGCTTTGCCAATTCACAATGCAGTACAGCTTACAACATGTATTAGGAATCAATAACACTCACATTTGTAGATAGGAGAATCAGAAAGTAACCTGTATTCAGGCTTTAGCCACTTCTCACCCTCTGCCAGCAGCCAAGTAATTTTCTCACATGTGGTCATTATCTCCCCTAAAGAAGCATCCACCATTGTCTTTCCAGTGTCTCGAGAAGAGATTCTAATCATTTTCAACATGAGTACGTGTAAATACAGAATTTGTAGAAAACCACCCAGCGGATGAAGACATTAGATAGTGAGTTTAGAAACAAGCAAAAGCATTTAAATCAGATACCAAAGCAAAATAAGCAGCATCACTTACTAATTGATAACTATAGAGACAAACCAATTCATTCTGATTCCATTGTCCATGGTATAGCATTGTTCCAAAAGGCAGATTACCAAGCAAAAAATATCATGAAGCATATCTTGTTCCCCAAACGAGTGAAAATGATTGGGTGAATTTGTCAAACTTCTCTTGATAACTTTTGAAACTTAATTTTGGAATGCACTTTGATGCAAGTCTTGGATGGGACATCAACCAGGGTGCTATAAATAAACTAATATAAAGAATATTAGGGCATCGGTATTTATCATCAAACATTTAAAATCAAAAGAAACATACATTCCGAATAAAAAAAAAGTAACGGTATTTATCATCAAACATTCAAAATGAAAAAGAAACATATATTCTGATTCAAAATAAATCACCCTAAGTTCCTAATCACCTCGCCCCCTCCAGTCAAAATAAAAACTTGAAATCAAATGGGATCTATACATTACATTCCCAGTTTGGAAGAATCTATGGACAGAAGTAGATATGTTGAGGATAAATTGGAAATAAAACTATCAAGGAAATCTAGCTCACAAAAGTTTTGTTTTTCAAAATACACTGGGTTCATTTAAGAGTTCTTACAAGTTACTCGGTCTCCAACTCAATAAACTTGTCCCCAAGTTTTAAATTACACAGCTCAATAATTTAATATAATAATCATACTAATATTCTTCTATGTGACCTCGAAAATTCCAGAGGTGCACCCCTATGCGTTCTCAATTCATTGCAGATATGAGTATTTGCACAAATCTACAATTCTAGTAACACATAAATCACCCACAGATATACAAAATGCAGCATCAAAGCCTTAAATGTAAGTATAACAAAATTTATAATGAAAGGATGTGCTTTAATCTTTACTAATTGTCACTGTTCTAATGTTTCCTAACTGAACAATTTCGGATGATTGTCGCTTTGCAAGGGACAAAAGTAACAGGATTTGTGACCCCTCATATCCATAATTATCAATCAGTAGACATGCTCACCAAAGTAATAAGTGAGAAGCAATACCTGTTTTTTATAAGAGAATTACCAATTCCTGGCAAATATCACAGGCCTCAGTATTTTAGTGTTGTTCCTTTTGTGAAATCCATGTGTTTATGTGCTTTTGTTTCTTTGCTTGTTTGGAAGATACAATTTCAAATGTATAAATAATTAAGCATGGGTTTTTTTTTTTCTTTTGAATGTTGGATAATTAAGCATTGGCATCGGTATTAAACTATGGCAGTAATCAATACTTACTCGCAAATAAGTTCTTGATGTTCTATAATGTACTTCAGGAGTATTCTCAAAAACTGACGTCGTTGTTTGAAAGTACTCTTTGCCCATTCCTTTTGTGCTGTCCGAGCTTGTTTAACATGTTGCTTGACCTATTCAACATGTTGAACGCTTTATCTCAGCTGAAGGAAAATTTGAAGTCAATTGTAACTTCTCACATCATACTTGTAATGCTATTTTCAAAGAATAAAAGTATAAAAACCACCACAATGAGGTAGAGTTAATTGTTTTCTAAAAGAAAGAAAAAAAGAAAAGAAACGAAGGTTGTAATGATCATAGTGCTGCAGCCCTTATGCTCTAACCACTAAGCCTGGAGGTTGAACCCCGAATACATAAAGTACACAGAAAGGTAACAAAATCTACACCTTGTACCATGACCATGTGTGAGCAGGAAGTAGCTTCTACATACAAGGAGTGATTCAGTAGCACACTTCATGCATTTAACTGTTTCTATCATTAGATGAAATATTACAATAGGTAGCAGACATGAATACCAAATAGCATAGAAGACACATTTAAAGACAGAATACAGTGAGACACTGATACTGTTTCAGACTTTTCTTTGGCTATAAGATCCAGTATCGGCGTCATTTGAAGGTGGATGTGACTATCTCCATATCTTCATATTTGAGTTTTATAACAAGTTCGGGTATCAATAAGAAGAGTAGTACACCCAAATCTCTCCAGCATGTCCATTGAAAAGTTTGACAATTCAATACCAAAGATTCTTTCTTGAAATTAATTTAGAAACTACTGAATTAATCTAGATCAATGCAGATAAACAGCACCTCGTCGGGGGTCAATAAGAAGAGTAGTACACCAAAATCTCTCCAGCATGCCCATTGAAAAGTTGGACAATTCAATACCAAATATTCTTTCTTGAAATTAATTTAGAAACTATTGAATTAATCTAGATCAATGCAGATAAACATCACCTCGTTGGGGGTCAATACAGGGCAGTATCCTAGATATCTCATTGTTGCAGGCTCATAGCATTGAATCTTGTCTGCCTGTGCCAACTTAACCTTCCTTGGTACCTGCATGGAAATTCATAAGAACAAGAAGAATTATCTGGTCATTGCAATAACTCAAAAGCAGTGAAGAATAACCAAATAGACTATATTCACAATGGAGGACTTTATTTCAATTTTTGCATCAATGAATGCTTTCTATATTACATTAGAAATTACCATATTTGTTTGGATGTTCAGAAATGCTCATATCTAACACTAAACTAATAAGGCGACAGTTTTCTCAACATTATCGAGTATGACTCAAATAAATGACGAACCCAAAATTCCAACTAACAATGTAAGAGGAGTTTTTCTTTGTCAGGCTTCAATGGAAAGGACCTTTTAATCATCCCACAGTTTGAGCCTAATAACTGACCAGGAAATTGCGAATTCTTCTACAGAGGCTGGAAAAACCTATACATATGAAGAGGCAAAGAGGTCCAAGCAAACAAAAGAAGCAAAGTCATCCTGTCTTAGGCTACAAACATTTATCCACAATAATGGTGTCCTCTGAACCATATTTTGTTGTTTTTTATTGCCCTTCCTACACTTTTGAGTAGAAGATGGATTTCAGGTCAGCACCGATTATCATGGGTTGGTATCTTCTGTGAATAGAGGTGATACCTTTGCACAACGTAGCTCCCCAAGAATCAAGATGGCAATAATAATAAGAAAATTAATATTAAGAAAAAGCAAAAAGACCAGAAAAGAACATCAAGCCATTGTTTGAATTTGTGGAAAACAAGATAAAAGGAATGCTAAATAAAGATAAATCACTCGGTATCAACTGATTTGAAGGAATTGCAAAGCATAATTAACATAAACAGCAATATTTAATCAACATAGCACTAGGATGCATCATAAAATGGTGACAATAAAAACTTACATAGATGTAGGCACCCTCCTCCGTTTGGTTTCCATCATCCAACACTGCATCCACCACCCATTATCAAGTAAATAAATAAGCTCATTTTTTTCAATTATAAAAAACTTTGAATAAAAATCCAACAACCCCATTAACAAAAAAACAGAGGAAAAATAAACCTATATTGTAAAACATCAAAAAGGGTTTAAAGAAGCAAACCTTACTACTAATTATATTTCACATCCATGAACTAAATAAAGTAAAATAAAAAATGCAGACCCATCTTGTGAAAAAAACATTGGATGATCCAATATGTTTATTCAGTACATGACCATAACAAGGGAGAGAGAGCGAAAAAATTCATTACGTTTATTCAATACATAAGCGTAACAAAGTTCTCGCTCTAACAGCATGAATGAGAGAGAGAGAGAGAGAGAGAGAGAGAGAGAGAGAGAGAGAGAGAGAGTAGTACTAGAGAGACGACGACGTACGACTACTACGTAGGGTAGGGTAACGGGTACGGTAACGGGTAGGGTAGGTACGGTACGTACGTACG
>NW_006497754.1:3119270-3139223 GCF_000471905.2 Amborella trichopoda
GAGAGAGAGAGAGAGAAATTCTAACTCTATGGTAGCTGTGTGTAGTTGTGTTTGAGAGAGAGATTCTAATTCTATTGTAATGCGGCTTTTTCAAAAATTAAAGTAGATGAGTGGGGTTCGATGGACGGTTCAGATCGGCCTGTTTTTATCAGATAGTCGTATGCTAACAGCTACGAAAGTGTTGCCCGTTTTAGAGATAAACTAAGAAAGGGGCTGGGGTCGTCGTGGTGGCATCTTGGTACCGCATGTAACACCTTTAAATCGTTGTGGCATCCTGGTACCACATATAATTTAAAATGTAATTCCCATTTAACAAAAAGAAGACGAACGGGCAGAAGCCCGTCTTCCCCACTGTATTACCGGAAAAACAAAAGTGATGCGTAGCCCCACCTCTCTCTCCACGGAATCAAGTGCCTTGTCTCTCTCTCTTTAGAAATTAAAGACTACCTAGCCCCCAATCTCTCTTTGGGCGTGGGCGTCTTTCTCTCTAGTCCCCTACCCACCCACACCCTCTCCCTCACTTTCACTCTCACTCTCACTCACCTCTCTCGTACCGAGGTTTAAAAAAATGGACGTCGGTCACACCCATACCTATGTTGGATCGGATCGAATTAATAATTTTTGTTTTAATTTTTTTTAAAAAAAGTACTTCAAGAAAAAGCTGTGCATCTTTTTTCTTTTCTTTTTTTCTTTCACTTGACTCGGTGAATAATCAGTCGGACTTGGTGAAGAGTCGTCGGAATCGGTAGTTCCACAAAAAAAATCGGCGATTCTACTATTTGGAACCGCCCGACTCTTGTATTTTGGCCTAATCCAGAGCGTCATGTGTGATTCCCAATCCGGATCGCCCGATTCAAGATTGGGTCACCAATTTTTTAAATCTTGCTAATAGAATAAAGTTTAAAGTTTGGGAAAGTTCATATAGAGTCAGGGCTCTAAACCATCAAATTTGAGCCTACCTCAAAAATTTTACTAAAAGAGGTTGTTTTGATGCCCAAATATCCTCAAATTGATCATCTCAACATCAGGATACATAAACATGAAAAAAAAAAAATAGATTTCAAGTTTTCGAAATAATATATTTTGTAGCGTATTTTTGGACTGTCAATTTTCAAGATTTTCAAAGTTTCATAGATCTGTTGATCGACACTATTTTTTAAGCTTTAAACTTTATAAATAAAGATAAAATATATTTAAAGACTATCGCAAAGATTTCCGGTATTAAAACCACTCGACACTATTTGAAGGTAGGTTCTAATTTGATTGTTTAGAGACTGCACTCAGTTTGTTTATAGGGTGCGGTTTGTATAGAGTCGAATCTCAAAATAATCAACGTAAAACACACCTTCAAATAGTATCGAGAAATGTGGTTTCAATACTGAAAATCTTTGTGATAGTCTTAAAATATATTTTTATCTTTACTTATAATTTAAAGCTTCAAAAATAGTGTAGATCAAGCATATCTATGAAAACTTGAAAATCTTGAAAATTAACGGTCAAAAAATGCGTTACAAGATGCATTATTTCTAAAACTTGAAATCCATATTTTTCTCACATCCATGCATCTTGATGTCGAGATGATCAATTTGAAGATATTTGAGCTTAAAAACAACCTCTTCAAATGAACTATTTGAAGTGGGCTCTAATTTGATTGTTTAGAGCCTCAGCTCTATATAAACTTTTCCCTTGTTTATATAAGGTGTTAAACTTGTGCTTGTTCCGTACTTTAAAACCTCAAAAATCATTAAGGTGTTAAACTTGTACTTGTTCTGTACTTTAAAACCTCAAAAATCATTACGATGAGAGTGTTTTAATAATTGAAATCCGCTAATTGATTATCTCGGTCTTGAGATGCACACATTGAAAAAAAGGAGTTTTAAGTCTTAAAAATAGTACATTATGTGACAAGTTATTTGGACAGTCTATTTTTTAAGAGGGTGCGGTTTCTATAAGGTTGCAATTTTAAACAATCCAATTAAGGAGCACCTCAAAATTTTATCATAACATGTAATTTTGTTGTAAAAAATTCTTAGGATTGTCTTAAAATCTATTTTCATATCTAATTATAAAATTTTGAATTTTAAAAATGGTTAAAATCAAATAGATCTATAAATATATGAAAATCTTGAAAATAGACGGTCTAGATAATGCGTTGTAAGATGTACTATTTTTGGGACTCAATTTTTTACTTTTTTATATTCATACATCCTGATATCGAGAGGATCGATTAGAGGATTTTTCAACATTAAAACAACATTTACAATAGATTTTTGAGGTGTATATGTGATTCTACATTTTAAGGTTGCAACCTTATATAAACTTTTCCCCTTTTAAGACTTTCAAATATTTATATTTTTCTAATTTTAAAATTTTATAACTTAAGAGGAAAATAGATTTTGAAACATCATTAGATTTTTCGACCCTTAAACAACATATCTAGACAAAACAATGCTATGAGACTATACAGACCTCGACCAAATTAATATAGGTAAAAGGTACTTTTGAACCCTGCAATTAAGATTGGGAATCGTTAATCCGGACCTAGAATCAGCGAGACCGAACCGATCTTAAGAAGGTAACAAACGGCTAGTTTTGGCCTGGTCCTTTCCCCTAAAACTCCCATGTTCATTTTCTCTCTTTTTTTTCTTCTCTTTCTTTTAAGCGTATCTAATATTGTAAATCCATGTCCCATAAGCTCCTATATTAAATTTTATTTTACTTTTTATTCTTTAAATTTTTTAGATTGCCAATCCAGATCACTAATCCAATGATACAACATGAACATGGATACATGGAGATGATCCGGCCCACTGATCTGAGTTTTGAAACAGTGAGTAAAACACCCTCACAGGATGCATGGTTTGACTCGAAGTATTGAAACATAATTACGAGAAATTCACCAAAGTACGAGTAAATCATAAACCATTTGAATTTTTATCCTTTTTTGTTTTTGTTTTTCCTTTCTTCAATTTCAAAAGTAAGACAAAGAATGGCAAGTTGAAATACTTGGAGAATGATACAATGTTTAGTAGTTGAAACTTTTAATGCATTTTAATAAACTTCCCTAGAATTATTAGATGTATATTTCAAAAGATCGATTTTTAAATTCCTAACTACCTAGATCTAAACATCCAAATAATAGATGGGCTGTGTTGGCTCTCGAGACTAGAGTTTCTAAGACCGTTGAAGGGACCACATTTAACTTAGGGTTTGTAGATCGGGTAGGTTTTTACCAAAAATTTGGGGTGGAGAAAGAATCCTCGATAGGTTCATGTAACCAAGAGATCGGAACTTTGAAGAGATTTTTTAAGTGCTTTGAGGTTGTGACTGGGCAAAAATTTTAATCTTCAAAAAAACACAAATTAATGACGTAGCTTGTGAAGATGATAGAATAGGCAGTTGTGTGGTGCAGAGAATCTCCTTATCAAATATTTGGGGTTGCCTTTAACAACAAATGTGAGACCTATTGTTTTGTGGGATCCTTTAATACAAAAGATGGAATACAAATTGGATTCTTGGAAATTCAATTTGCTATTATAGGAAGAGAGATTTACTTTAGTAAACGCAGCTCTTGCAAATTTGCCCATCTATTATATGTCTCTTTTTCAAATACCGAATAAGGTGATAAAGAAGTTCGAAAAAATTATGAGAGATTTTTTATAGGGAAGAAATGAAGATAAGGCAGTTTTTAATTTGGTAAAATAGAGCAAAGTATGCACACCCACTTGTGACGGTGGTATGGGAGTGAAGAAACTCAAAATGATGAATGGTGCACTTTTAACAAAATCGTGGTGGAGATGTGCAACAGAGAAATACTAGTTATGGAGATGCATTCTTTCAGAGAAATATGGTGAAGATTTAGAAAATGGTTTGGTGGCAAAAGGATTAAAGAAGAAAGGTAGATCAATTATGTGGAAAGGCATTGTATCCTATAGAATTTTCTTTCAAAATGATTCAAGAATGATGGTAGGAAAAGGAGATAATGTGAGATTTTGGCAACAAAATTGGATAGGCAATATGCCTTTGAAAACACAATTTCCAAACTTGTTTGCAAAGGTAACATCAAAGAGTAAGATGGTAAATGAGATGGTAGAGGGTATAGGTTTCAATGCTACCTGGAATATTAGATGTAATTACAGAAGAGTAAGCAATCAAGTTTCGGATGAATATGTACAATGTATAAGTACTTCACGCCAATTCTTTTATAGCCCCAGTATCAAAGACAGAGTGGTATGGGAGCAAAGCAAAAGTGGTAAATTTTCAGTTAAATCCAGTTATGCATTATTTTATTATGACATAAATAGATGGAAGGATAATGATTGTGCTAAAATATGGAAATGGCCTATTCCCCAAAAAAATCAGGTGCTTTATGTGGTTGGTTCATTTGAATAAGATTTTAAAAGTGGATATGTTAAGAAAGAGAGGTAAAATCATGCCTTTTGATGGGGGATGAGAAATCTGCAGATCATTTGATCTTAAATTGCAGGTATGCTAGAACTATCTGGAAATGGGTTTTAACTTGGCTGGACAAACCGATGAACATTCCATCTCAGGCTGCTCATATAATCAATCATTGGATGATTGAAGAATAAGGAAGAAAGGAAAGATTATATGAAAAGTAATTAAAGGAGTGGTGGTTTGAAGTATTTGAGAATTTGAGCAAATGAGATGGAGATACTAGATATATTATCAGGGTATCAGTAGCAAAATGGTTGGCACTGAGTTGAATAATGGGGTGTTAGTAGAATTGATATTATGTATATTGTTCATGAATTACTCAAAGAAAAGACGACAAAGAAAATTAGAGTTGGAATATGGAAAGCACCTGATATGGGATGGATCAAATTAATTTTTGATGGAAGCTCAACTAGAAATCCAGGTCCAGTCGGTATAGGAGGCATAATTAGAGATTGTAGGGATAATGTGCTTTTGAAATTTTGGGGACCCTTGAGAAGAACTGCAAATGAAGCAGAGATGAGAGCTTTACTTCAAGGATTAAAATTAGCCAAAGAGTTTAACAGACCTTAGATGGTGGAAGGTGACACATTAAATGTTATAGAATGGATGAAGAAAGAGAAAACTGGTGACACATTAAATGTTATAGAATGGATGAAGAATAATGTGTTATAGAATGGATGAAGAAAGAGAAAACTGGTGACACATTAAATGTTATAGAATGGATGAAGAAAGAGAACAACTGTCCATGGATTTTGCAGAAGCCAATTAATGAAGCAGGACCAATATGTAGTGATATGTAGAAATGCGGGCCTCTTAATAAATCCATTTTTGAGATGGATTTTAAAACTTAATTTTCAAGGACATGTAATCTCTAACATGGAGATCATGAATATGAATAAATAAATAAATTTTTTAAAATAAAAATAATAATTCTAGTAAAAAAAACATTTGGACCGTTAGTTTCTATTGTTTTTAGATGGAACACCTACTTGCATCCGTCTTTAAGATGGATGCTTTACACTTTCTGAATGCGGTCCAACCCACATGAAACAAGTTTCCTTATTAAATGGGTGCAGTTATTAAATGGGTGCAGTTTGTATGGAGCCAAGGCTCTAAACAGTCAAAGTAGAGCACACCTTCAAATAGTGTTGAGAAATGTGGTTTAAATATTAATTTGAGATAGCCTTGAAATATATTTTCATATTTAATTATAAAATTTAAAGCTTCGAAAACAATGTAGATCAAGTGGATATATGAAAACTTCAAAATGTAGAAAATTGACGATCCAAAAATGCATTACTAGATGCACTATTTTCAAAACTTGAAATCCATTTTTTTTTCTCAGGTCCATGCATCTTAATGTTGAGATGATCAATTTGAGGATATTTAAGCATTAAAACCTCTTCTAGTGAAATTTTTGAGCTGGACTCTAATTTGATTGTATAGTGACTCAGCTGTATATAAACTTTTTCCTTATTAAAAAGGCTGAAGGCTGAGTGCAGTACAAATTAAAGTACGGAGCCCTCGACAATTTCCAAGGAGCTTAAAGAGATAACCCATATAGCTAAAGAATACGCTCCTTCAGCTCTATAGACATGATTAAATGATACCTCCATACCACTGCATAAATCAAGTCTGCCCAAATTGGTAGTAATCGCCTAAGGGGGTTTGCTCTTATTGGTTCACAAATTTAGACACATATCTTCCCAAATCTTCTAATTTTTTCAAGATTTTAGGATTCCAAACGTCACAAAGATATATCATAGCTTATAGTTAGTTTAACAGGTCCGATCAACCCAAAGTAAAAATTAGAATTGATAAAAAAACTGATCACTCCTAATAGTTGACCAGTAGGATCGAATGATTGGATTGGTAAAATAAAATTGGGCAATTACCTTTAAATGTAAACTATTATTCTTATTCCTTCTTTATTTTCTCAAAATCCAATCCAACCAGCAGTGGAACTGATTTTGACTAAGCCAAATTCCTCATAAGTTCAATAACCAATCTTAATAACTCTAGCATTTTGTTTGTATAAACCACCACGTATTAACTTCCATACAAAAGCAGCACTTGAACCCCCCCCTCAACAAAGTCCCCCATTATCTCTCTCTCTCTCTCTCTCTCTCTAACCATTGTACATTGATTACCCAACTTATGATCACATGAGAAAACAACGCAACATGCACCACGAGGGAATGGATGAAAAAAATTAAAAGAACAAAATAACCATCTCCTACATATTCCACAATGCCTCCACAAGGGGCCACCAACCATATCCACCATCTCAAAAAAACAGGCAACCAAAAGGAGTGGGCATCGTTGATCATTTCTTGGCATAGGTAATGAGCATTGGGTTTTGTGGAGTTATCTTGAAATTTTGAAGCCCATTCATAGCCATGGTCGCCTGCACCTCGTCCCCATACTCCACGAATGCAATGCCGGGCTTTGCTTCCACCATTCTGACCTCCTTGAAACCCATGTATTGGCAGAAGAGCATCTGAAGCATCATAGGTGTTGTCTCGTTCGGTAGACCTTGAATGAAAAGGATGTTGTTTGGAGGGGCTGGAGCCTCCGGGATATTTGACTTCGGGGCTCCAGGATATGGCAATTGAGAGAGCTGCAAGCACAATAAAATTGGTCACGAGTTACTGATGCGAGAGAGAGAGAGAGAGAGAGAGAGTCAAATGTAATATTATGCACTTATTCAACAAGGCTTCAAAGTATACGAAGCGACTACAGAGAAGAATGGTTAAATTCAGGGGCAGGTATATGAGATGCTCAATTCATGCTCTGCTTCATATCTTATTCTTCGGATACCATTGGTTATTCAGTTTGCCATATACCATATCCACTATCATCAGACAAGATTCTTGATGGCTTAAGGATTTCAGCTGAACAGAGTCAATCAACAATGTAAGGAACAGGTCCAACTTCAAATTTTAAACAAGTCTTACATCACTGCTTGCCAATATTGGGGAATGAAAAACTGCTAATACAATTCTCCCAACCTTATTACAAAAGTTCCTTCTTTTTCCCCCTTCACAGAAAGTACTGTCCAGGAACAAATCAACATGTGGAAAACACACACGACAAGAGACTGGCATCTCAATTGAACGCAGGCAAGCGAAGGTAGAACTTCTTTCTAAAACTATAGAGAATTCAGCCATTCTCTTCCTACATTGTCCTACATTTTTGCCACATATGGCCCATCCTCAGACCAAATTGCAAGACCTTTCTCCAGGAGGGTTGGAACCAAGGCTATGTGATTAATTTTGTACAGTGGAAAGAGGTTTGTGTGGGACTGGAAATGGGCCCAAAGGCAAGACCAAGCCCAGCCCAGCCCCGCCCGTCCCTGAGAAACTAAGGCCTTGGCTACAAAATGTGGCCCGAGAGCTGGGCTAGGGCTAGGGCCACACCACACCCGAGAGCTGGGCTAGGGCCACACCACAACGGGCCCGAGGGCCAAGCCTAAGCCACAACAGCCTGTCCCCTCTCTCCCTCTCCTTTTTTATTGGGTCTATTAGGCTCAACCGGGCCTGGATAGGGCCAGGGCCCAGCCAGGTCTAGGGTTAAGGCTGGCCGGCCTGTTGCCAGCCCGAGGTTTATGGGCCCCAAAGTTAGTGCACGTAAAACTTAACTAGAGTTTCTTTCAGTTTTATTATCCTAATAGACAGGAGCAATGAAAGGTTGCAGCATAATGTGATCCTGCAGAAAGAGGGATTCGACTCTCAAGTTCATTGTCAAATAATTTTAGCCTAGACATCATTCACATCGCAAACGGTGAGGAATGGGGGAGTAGACTGAATGACAATCAAGAGTTTATCCAGGAATAGTATGGGCCCATGGGGCTGTGGGATGAGATACCATGTAGGACCTTTTCGCTTGCTTGGTGTTCTGAGTTTCTTCTGAATGTTTTTGCAATGAATTATTTATTATTAAAAAGGAAAACTGGACCCTGTCCAACCTAATAGCTATAAATTCAGAATATATAATCTCAGTAGACTTGATTTAAAAGAAGAAAAACTTACAGGCTCTTTTCCTATATTTGGAGATAATTCTTGTGAATCACTCTTCATTTACCGATGACTAAATATCTTTTTTTTTCTCTTAATTTATTGATCCAATAAAATAGTTCATAGTTCTCATCTACATCAAGTTCAACCCATAATTATTTTCAATACAAACCCATGTGGTTTATCAAATGTTTCCATATAATGAACCGAAATTAGATGTGCATGTCAACAGAAGTCATCTTCACCAAACTACTTCTTGTTCTATACTATTAGTTAAATCTCTACATAGGGCCACAGAACTTGGGAAAATAGAGATGTAGTAAAGCCATCATAAAAATTACTTAGCCAAAATCATTCGAGGCAAGGAAGAAAAAGGGATCCATAGAAAAATATGCCATAATTTCTTTTCTTTTTTTATGAAGAAAAATATGCCATAATTTCAAAAGAAAACAAAGAAGAAACTGCACAACCGAGCATACTCACAGGAGGTGCGGCGCCATAAGCATTAGAATAATTCTGACCCATTCCTGCTTGATTAGCATCGTGTTGGAGGTCCTTGCGCTTTCTCTCTGCAAATGACAAAGTATGAGAAAGCTGTATATTTCCCTAAACAAAAGGCAGCAATAATATGATAATGCTATTATCAAGTAAGGCAAAATATAAAACAAAATAAAGGGAGTAAGTGAACAACAACCTTGTTTAGAAGTTGCATTCAAATTAATTTAGAGACAAAGTGGATGGACATATTATGGCACCTAAAAGACCATGTAAGGTGGAAGCTTTACACATAAATTAGATGGCCACATATCTGCTACTATATTTATTGTAGGGCCCTGATGCACACAAATTGAGACAATCATGGTTTAGTCCGTGGTGGAATAGTTGCAGCTCACCTTAAGGATCTGCTTGTGAAAGCAAATGATTGTCTCAATTTCATAATACCAAGATGGCCATATATCTGCTGCTATATTTATACTTTCTTGACTACAAATTAAATGAAGTGGGACCTTACAGAAACATGCAGAACTGTATCCCAAAAGAACTAAAGAATTTCATATGATTTAAAAAGGTCCGGAATAGGGGTTTTTGTGGGGGATGGGTTGCAGATAGAGGAGAAAAAGAGGAGGTACAGAAAATGAATATAGAGAGATATGAGAATGCATAAAAAACAAGAGAAGATAGAGGAACAACAGAGAGACACAACCAAGGTGAGTAGAGGGAAAAGATTCTGAGAAGGAAACCATCAATAGTCAGACCAGGGAAAGGTCCCTTTAAGGCCAAAGTTCAAGCATTCTCAAGCTTTGTTTCAAGTCCTAAACAGAAACAATAAAATAAAATCTACCAGATGAAACAGCCCATTTGTCGTACTGCCTTGAAATTAAATCACAGTAGTCCAGAAATGGTCTATACTGTCACCTAGCTCGAAGGACTTGGCAAGCCTTTCAATCGACTAGCAATTTAGGTTAACTGATCAAACCTTTCGCAAAAACATAAAATCATGACACTTCATGACTTGGTTCATCATTTGAGTTGTCTTGCAGGGTCAAACTATGGTCAAAATACTTTGAATAAGTGTAATGAGCGACTGTTATCTATTTGCATAAAGATTGTTAGCACTATGACCTTGAGTTCAAATCCAACCTTATCCATAGAGAAAGAATTACATAACAAAAAAACAGCACTATGAGCAGTGTGAAGAGTTAAAAGAAGAAAGCCAAGTATGGAGTTTATTAAATATAAAAATATCCAGCTGAAGGCATTAGAGAAAATGAAAAATAATTGGCATCAAACATATGTGACCTCTTTCCTTATATTCCTATAATTTTCCTTTCATGGAGCACAATAACCAATCATGTAAACTGGACACTTCCAACCACATAGCAAATTTGCAGCAAAACATAACTAAGATTAGAGCAGAAAAACAACAAGGAAGGGTATCTCCTAAAAAGTCCACTACTAACCTCTTTCATCATGTCGCTTGCGTCTTTCTCTCGGTACAAAAGTACCATCTGCCTTTGAAATGACATCAGACTTTGTTTTTGCATATTGTATTCTCTGTATACACAATATTTATTGTCATTTCTGTATAATTTAGTGAAAGAAACAGCTCTCTGCGTTGATGAACAAAAAAGGAAAGACCAGAAATCAAAGACAGGTGAAAATTCATAGAAATATTCAAAATCACCACTTAGCTCTATTTCTTATGAATATGGTTGATCACATTGGGATGACAAAGAAAGAAAAAATTTGCAATGAGACAAACATAGAAGGAGAATTTGGGGAGGTATCACACAGTCTCTAACTGGACAGGAACATTGTTTTTAAATGCCGCCGCATCCCGCATTATGCGCTTACAGACTGAGGCAGATCGCATCAGGCCGCATTTGCGCTATTGGGTGATGCGTCACCCACATATGGAGCCCATGCTCGTGGGCAAAAATTTGGTCCACAAGCATGGGCAAAAAGGTTATTCCAACCCCCCCACCACCGCAAAAAAAAAGAAAAAGGAAAAGAAAAAAGAACAATAGTACCACTTTTGGTGGTCCTTGATGATTGAAAACCAATAAAAAATTGTATTTGGATTATTTCTTGAATCTAAAGTTTCTGAAAAAATTTGTACGTGAATTATTTGTTAATAGTTGATTATCTTTTTGTTTTAATGTCTTTATAAACTTTTGGTGGTTCTCTTTGGAGTTTGAGCTCTCAAGTTTGGTATTTTGGACATGTTAAATGAGATAGAATGGATTGTTTTGTTTTACATGTTACTTGTATTAAAGATTAGCACCGAAGCAGCAAACTCTATTACTCTTTATCAGGCTATTAGGAGACTCAGAAGTCTCAGCCAACTAATATGTTGGAGATATTGAATAAACCAAAATACCTACTATTACATAAATCACATATATTTTTTATATGCATTCTTATAATTTTATAATTTTTTAGATTTTTTTAGAAATTTATTGACCACATCGGAGGTGATGTGCCTGCATTTTAAAATGGGAAAAAGGCACCTGGATAGGGGAGCAGAGGCAATTTGTTTGATTCCTCCCCTCCTTTCTCCTGGCCCCCCTTCTCTTCTCTCTCCTTCCCTTTCCCTCCCGATGGGTTTTGGGTTGTATTCTAAACCCCCAAACCATTATGAAGCTATTTGAGAGGGCCATGAAAAAAAACACTCGGAACATTTTCTTTTAAATATTGACAAATTTTTTGGTACTTTGGAATTCTTGCAAAATTGTAAAGGATAGAAAGAAATTTTTTATGAGACGAAAATGTGTCAAAGGAGGTGTTTTTGCAATAAAATCTCTTGGATTCAAGGCAATTTTTATTAGGTTTCAAAAGGTTAGCGTATTTTGAGTATGCAGTTAGGTAATGTTTATCAATATTACATTTTTAATTTGTTTCTTACAAGATTGGTTACAGTTTTTGTGCATATTTTTTCAAGTTTGGGTTTGGCACTGTTGCCCCTTTTCATGATTGGGTTCTGGTTTGGGTTTATTGAACTTTTCTCAAGATGGCCTATGTTATTTCATTGTTTTAGTTTATTGTTCCTTTTCAAAATTTTGATAACTTTTTTCAATAGTTGGTTTTGGTTTAGATGCTTTTTCCAATACTTGGCCTTTTGTTTCTTGATTATTTTAGTGTTTGGTTTTGTTATTGTTTTCTAGTTTGGTTTAGGGTTTCTTGATGATATTTTCTAGGATTGGGGTTTGACATTTTGGTTTAGTAAATGTTTTTCAATATTTGGAACTTGGATGTTTATTCATTAAAATTGGACTATAATTTGTTGCATCTCATAGTATACAGATTCAAGATTGGGTTTTCATTGTGGATTTCCAGGTTTGGGTGTTAGTTACTCATTTTGTTAAGTAGGTAAAAATGTCATCTTCTAGTTCAAATAAACAAGGTGCCATGGGTTGGAAATATGCCATTTTCCCAAATAAAAATGATGAAAATAGGGTTGCATGCAAGTTTTGTAACAATATTTATAATGCCGGCATACATCGAATAAATAATCATTTGGCGGGTATTAGAGGTGATGTAGCCCCATGCACTCAAGGACGTTACAATGTTAGGTGAGAGAAGTTGGCCAACCTGGAGTTGGGCCAAAATAATGAAATATATATATGAGAATGTCGTGAAGCTTGAATGTTTTTTGAGAAGAACAAGATAATGGATATTACCATGTTGAGGAAGGGAAGCCAGAGGTGGGCTCAAGTGAAAAATAGTGGGCAAAAGGGGTTGGGCAGAAGAAGCGTCAAAGGAAAGTGGCCAATTGATTCTTAGTTTTCCCCTCATCCTGGCTGGGTTAGAGATAAGACACAGACTACTATAGGAAACTGCTTCAAGAAGGACGACCAGGATTAGGTATGTCAATGCATAACCTGATGGGAATAACAAGTAGGCATTTCTTTTATTGCTGTTACTTTGAAGAGCTTTGATAAAGAAGAACGGCAGACTAAGATTCTTGTAGCCAACCCCAATCAGTTGGGAAAAGGACGATGATGATGATGATGAGCTTGAAGAGCTTTGAAGCTATATTGGAAGCAACGGGACAGTTTGGGCCCAAGTTGAAGGCTCCTAGACCTCATGAGCTCGAGGAGACTTGCTTCGAAAAGAAGTGGACCATACAGGGTAGAAGTTAAGAATTATATGGTTAATTATCCAATAAGGACAATGACACAATGTTTTTTAGTCCCATGAAGCATCCAAGCAAACTCATAATGAAGTGTTCATTTTCAGTAAACTAGACCTTTATATAAGGCAGCTGAGTGAGGGGTATGTCATTCAAGTGGTTATAGATATGGTTGTAATCCATATGTTGCCTACCAACCTGTTTTGTTGTTGGAGAAGAGACCACACATTTTTTGGACATTTTGCGTTGAATAGCAAGACCTCATGCTTAAGGCAATAAGTTGAAAATTGTACACGATATAACAGCACACAAGTCGTAGCCATGCTGAGGAAGTTCATAGGGAAGACGGAGCTGGTGAGGCCAGGGGTGACTCGATTTGCCACTTCTTATCTGTCCGCTACTCTATATTGGCCCAAAACAACAAGACCATATTTTGTTTTTGAACAACAAACCAAAAGCAAGTGGTCCAAGCATACAAAGGAGAAGATAGTGATATTGTCCAGCAACCTCAGTTTTGGAATGAGTGCAATCCTTTCAAGAATTTGATCCATTGGAAGGTATTGCATTTGGTGGAGAGTGACAAGGAACCACCCACGGTATTTACAAGACGTTGCAAGGAAGAGATATTAAAGACAGAACTTTATCTGTGAAGAGAGACGTATTCACTTTTTTTGAAGATTTTAGATGATAGGTGGAACAGGCAGCTGTTTAAGCCCTTGCATGCCACAAGGTATATTATATTGAATTGGATACAAGGGTTTAATCACAGATGGATTCAATATGTACAATGTAAAAGTCAACCTCAAAGTGGAAGTCCAATACCTCATAACAGGGAAGTTAATTATGTATAAGTTCTCTATGGAATCATTTGGGACAGATATAGCAATAAGGCAGAGGCTAAAACCCATCCAGGTAATCTTTGTACTTTGTGAATTGTCAGTTTGTAATTTGACCACTTGACTTATATAATAATATCCACCACATTATAAGTGAACTAATATAAGGGCCTATTTAGGTGTACTCGTGATCCTTGCTAATTCATTGTTTCAATAAAATTAATCTGCATAGTGAATTATCTTGTTTGGTGATTTGCTGAAAATCACATGTTTTAGCGAGAAATAACTAAAGAATAACTGGAAATCACCCAAAAAAATTAAATAATTAAATAATAATGCGCATAATACAAGGTACACACAAACAGCTAACAAAATTATATTAAGCAGAGTATATTAGTTTTAGACAAGACAGTGTAATCTAGAAAAACATTAATTATCATCCAGTCACGCCCTAAATATACTGATATAGTCTTTTCGTCAAAAGAAAAATACTGATATGGTCTATTTTATTTAATAGAGCTATATGGTGGGTCACATGCAGGAGAAAAGCCAAGTATTTGTAGAGAATGGCTGTTTGAAGATGAACTTTGTCTTGTAGCTCATCGAGTTGCAATAATAGATTTAGCTCATTCAAGTAGGTAATTTCTTAATTCATTGTCCAAGACTCCTAAGTCTGATCAGTCCTCATATGCCCTCTTCGAGCAACCATAACTTCTATAATATTTTTCTAAATCATGCATTCATGCAATTCAGCAGAAAGGTGAATGACGTTATTTATATTCAACTTAATCAAAGTTTGCAAAGCACTCTATTAAGAACCCTAGCATAGCGATCCCATTGCTGTAAGAGACATGTATGATTTCAGTGAGGGTTGGTCGATGCTGAAGATGATGAAGTGTTCCTAGGAGAGAGTTTGAGCTGGTGCCAAGTTCGTGAAGTTGTTGGAAGCTCATTGAGCCTTGTATGGGCCACTAGATCTAGATCTTCAAATAAGAGCATGAGATCAATATAGGAGGAAGAGAAGATAGACTCGAAAGGAGATAAGACAAAGACGAGCAATATGTCGAGGAGGGGGCTGACTCCGATGATGATGACTTCGCAAGTAGTGATGGTGGAGATGGTGGTGGCAATTGACGATGATGATAATGACAATGAATCTCAATTTGCAATTTGATAATTGTTTCTTATTTTCTTATTTCAGTCTTATGACTTTTGTATTGGTAATGATGATGGAGATGGTATGGCATGTTTGTAACCGTTTAATCCAAAAGGCCTATGTGGCCCATGAAAGGTATTCTCAAATCCATATATAAAATGTTGTATGAACAAAGTGTTGTTATTTTATTTCAAGTTCGCCTTTCAAGTTTGGGCAAGTTCCATTCTTTTAGGGGCCGTTTGGATACATGTATTTATATTACGCAGAAATAGACTACGAGGAAATATACCATATCCAGTGTTTGGGTACGCACATAGTGGGCAGGAAATGAAATATAATACCTAAAATTTCCTCAAAAACCATGAACTCTATTACCCACCCCAATAGCTAAAAAATGTAATACAAAGAAAGACGGGTAATATGAACCCAACAGACCCACTAGAAAATATTAAGTATGCTTTATATATTTGAGATCCGCTTCTTCGCTATCTTCCACCTCTCTCTCTCTCTCTCTCTCGCTCAAAAGACTTCCTTGTGCCTGCAATAATATGGCATCGCACCTGAAAGATCAGCCCTACATCCCTCAACTTGGCACCTTGGTGGTTGCCTAGTTTGGCCTGAAACCCTAGTTTTTGACTCGAACTACTCAGATTTTCATTTTCCGGTGGTTTTTTAGCCGGATTTCCAGAACCCACATCTTCAAATTAGATCCTCTTTTCAAGCTTTAACCCATTCATGGTCTCATACTCCATTTCTCTGTCTCTCTAAAACTGTCTCTCTCTCCAAGATCCCTCAAATGATTTAATAGTTTCCTGGCTCTCTTCCCCTTGAGTTCCTATTAAGGGAAATATTGACGAGATAAGGGAATCCCTTCTGTCATAACTGATTGGCAATGATCATAACTCTGTGTGCAGAGCGAGAGGAAGCAGATCCAATGCTCAAGAAACTTTAGAATGGAGATAGTACAGCCATCAGTATTTCTATATAAAGATCGTTCTCCTGGTTCTTAACATCCAGAATATCGAGTTTCTTATTGGGAATTTTGTTGACAGATTCCAAGACAGGTTTTTCAGAATATTGAATGATAGTGATCATCAAATAGCCATTTCAAAGACTGACAAGATAGAAATCCTAGGAGAAAACCTAATAATTTTAGGAGAATAAACTAATCTTAAGCTCTCTTCTCAAAGGATGTCAAAAAATTTGATAGTTTGAAAATTTTCTCTCTCTAGCCACTCCACTCTCTCCTAGCAGCCCACGCACATAGGAAGATCCCATCCATGTGTGCTACAAAGGGATGGTATAATTAAGCTTGACTTACAAGCCCACGGGACTGGGCTCTCTTCCTCTCATCGCTATAACAATCGATTTGGTATAGTGTGTGCTTTTTTTTTTTTGGATAATTTATGTAGTGTAGTAATATGGTGTTTTTTGAGTTAGATCGGGATTACGGTTTTTATTGGCTGATTCCTTGTTTTTTTTTTTAATGTGATTCTTGAGTAAAGTGTAGTCATAGTGGGGTAAGAATTTTATTGAGTTATTATGGGTTTGCCTTTTAATGTTTTTATGGCGCAAATTCAAACTTGTTGGGTAACTGTTGCCGGATAAAATTAACCCTCGCGGATATTACATTTACATATTAGAAAACAAAGTAGTTTTAATTGATTTTTTATCCTAAAAAGAAAATAAAAGGGAATTAAAAAAAAAACCACATTACTATAGATAAAATTAACACAAAAATTCCTAACCCTGATGTCGGTAATATATTTCTCAAATTTCTTCCAAACATAGCCAAACAGTAGCAATTTATTTCCCAGGTTGCATCTAGACACTACCCAAACACTAACAATCTATTTGTAGGTAATGTACTACGCCAGTAATATATTACATCAGTAATAGATTTCGCAGACAATATATTTCCAGGTACCCAAACGAACCCCTTAAGAGTTTTAATTATTCAAGTTTCAAACTCATGTATGAATGCACAATAAGGGTAGGAGCCCTCTCCCCACTACCTCACTCAAAAAAAACAGAAGCACACAAAACACACTAAAACTCAGGCTTTTTTAAGCTCTCCATGAAAAAAAACCAAAAGAAAAAAACTATTTTAGGGTGCATCAATCATGAGGCACCTCCCTAGCTGGTGCCCCATGCCTTCTTAAACATTGGATGAAGTATCAAAATTAATGAATAAAAGACCACTGCATAATAGTCAGTCAGTCCTTTCAGTATTCCTTTTAGTTATTAGTGGAGTTTTAGTTTTTTCCATCATTTATCCACACATAAGGAAACTACGCCTCGAGCAGCACATTTTCATTTGGTAAATGAAATTAAAATAAGGCTCCAATATTATAGCAAATATTTATATCTATGCATATCTTGCATGGATATAATCACGTCCCTCAACTCCCATGTGAACAACAAATGATATGGGGCCTTCAATACCCCATCACTCTAGATGTTTAAACTAACTTCAACTGAAGAAATGACACTTATTGGCCATTCATTATCAACATCAGATAGTCTGGGAAGTAGTTTATATCAAAGCAAGATATATACAGGTGCATGGTATATTTTCCCAACATAATTTACATCCTTCCATATTTTTAGTTTGATTTCTAACTAATATTTATTTTAATCTTTTTAAAAAATTAAATGTTTTTTATTGTTTTAGAATTCAAATGCGTCAAGTATGTTCTTAATCATGCTTAATTACGAAGATGATGCCTTGCATATGTGCTAAAATTTTGCTCTACAGATCAATCAACTAAGCTGTAAATGTGACGTTTGCATTGTAAAATGGCCAAACAAGAATGCATAACACATACATGTATCATCATCATCATCATCATAGCCTTTTCCTAATTAATTGGGGTCAGCTACACGAATCCTGGTCCGCCATTCTGCTCTATTTAAGGTCATACCCTCAGTGAGGCCATAAGCCTCATATCTTTTCAGGCTACTTCCAACCTCATCCTTTTGGACCTACTCCTTGCCCTTTTCAATTCTTCCACTTGAACTAACTCACACCTCCTAACAGCTGATGTATTGGGTCGACGCCACCCATGACCAGCCCACCTAAGTCTACTCTCTCTCATCTTATCGCCTATTGGTGCCACACCTAAACTTTCCTAAATGGATTCATTTCGGATTCCATCCCTTCTTGTTTTACCACTCATCCATTTCAATATCCTCATCTCCGCTACACTCATTTTATGGGTATACTATTTTTTGTCAGCGTAACATTCCGCCCCAGAAAACAAAGCTGGTCTCACAATTATTCTATAGAACTTTCCCTTCAGCTTCATTGGTATGGCCACATAAAATTCCAGTTGCACATCTTCACTTCGCCCACCCAGTTCTAATTCTATGTGCGACATCTTCCTCAATCTCTCCATTTTCCTGGATTATCGACCTAAGATATTAAAAGTGCAATCTTATTTGTACTTCTTGGCCGTCAATCTTAACTACTTCATCGTCTCTACTCCTATTATTACTAAACTTGCATTCCATACCGGCTAATTTTATAACACATGTATGAATATTAATTTTAAACTTTTTTGATCCACTTGCTGAATCATTCAAGCTAACAAACATCGACTATGCTACGAAACCGTTCTTACTTATGACTTAATCAAAGAAAATTTATTCATTCATATTGTATCACATTTGATAAGACAACATAATCAAAAGTAAAATATTAACAAATAACATCCAAAACACCGTTGTAGAAACAAGAAGTGCAAACATAAGTTATAAAGTATAACCATCCAATATGCCTACCATTGGCTTGTCATAAAAGGGAAACCCTTGCATTTGCCTTAGTGCATTAGTTGCAGATTGGACATCATCAAAAACAACCCATGCTTGCCCTTTATGTTTCAACGTCTTAAATGCAAGAACCTCCAATATCTTTCCAAACTGAGAGAATATAGCATAGAGAGATTTCTTGAGCTCTGAGAAGGAATACAACATAAGGTCAATTAGACTATAGAGATCCATTTCCTAGTAAGCATTTCCTATAGAAAGTTAAGGACTTAATCATTATCTTCAAAAGATGAGGTTATATGAAAGATGCATGCCAAGACTACAGCACTATGGACTCGAGAACATAGAGGGTTAAACGCATGGTCTAACACATATAAAAAAGACCATAAGACAGTTCCAAATCCACATAAATAAACAACGAAAAACCCACAACATCTCAGAGAACTTAAAAGGAATATGGTAATTCTTGTCTTCTGAGAAATTTGTGTAAGAACAACTAGACTGATTCCTTCTTTAACTCCATAGAACGAAGCTAAGCTTAGTCCATGCTAGTTGTATAGGGCAAGAGTAAATAAAAGAATTACTTCAAATTTTCCTCAAGCATTTGGTGAAAGCATATTTTCCTTAACTAACATTCAAGAAAGTTGATTCCAAAATGCCCAAGAAGCCAGAACTCCAAATACTACGCTTAATTACTTCCATAAACATCAAATTAACTGCATGTCGGCCATGGAGAAGAAAAGGTAAGATTCTAGCTATTAAGGAGCTATAACACAAAGTTATGACTCTTGTAGAGAAAACGTCTTTAGATTGCAGTAACAAAGCAAAGAGCTAGCCTATCACTCAAACAATAGAGGATTGCCAGAGATTATTATACAGAGAGAGAGACGATAACATCTCTATGGTGTATTTTGAAGCAAATAGTTAGTCGAATCAATGTGGTATATGGCAACTGCAAGAGAGCAGCAATGGCTGAATAGAAGACTGGGAGAACAAATGGTTCCCAATAAGAGATACCAGTGCACTAGAGAGATAAACAAAAGAGAGAGAGAGAGAGAGAGAGAGAGAGAGAGAGACGTACGGTGG
>NW_006497754.1:3147012-3160475 GCF_000471905.2 Amborella trichopoda
ATCACATGTGGTTAGATGGCTTGATGGTTATGATTTTGATTTTTTTATTTGAGGTCCCAGGGTCGAATCCCCTTGGGCATCCCTTGGGACATCCTCTTAGGCATGTGTTGCATTCGAATCCCTTTAGGCATGTATTGCATTTTTGTTGTGTATATAGTGGTTAGTATAAATATAAATATTTTTATTGTATTCGAATCCCCTTGGGCATGTGTTGCATTTTTGTTGTATATATAGTGGTTGGTATAAATATAAATATTTTTGTTGTGTATATAGTGGTTGGTATAAATATAAATATTTTTGTAAATAATATAAAAGACATAAAAAAACAAAAAATAAAAAATTAATTTTTTATATAACAGTTAATTTTTGTTGCATATAGTGGTATAATTATTTTTGTAAATAATATGAAAGGTATAAAAAAAATAAAAATAAAAAAGTTTATTCTATTTGAAATCTCCATCTTCCTACTAACAATATCTTTTACTAAATTTATTATAGAAACCTAAAAAATAAATTTTTGAAAAATTGAAGTGTTATTTCCAAAATTTGTATCATTTTATTAATTTTTACATTGATAACCAAATCTTTTATTTTATTTATGAATTTTTACATTATAAATCATGTAATGTACTATTTTTCTTACAGCTGTCACCAATACATTTTAAATTAGATAATATTATAAAATATTTTTAATTTGTCATTATTTGTCTAATAAAATAATTATAAAATGTAAACTAATAATTATAATTTCAGTATATAATATTATAATTAGTGAGGTTGTAATAATTTTGGATTATAGTTAGTTAGGCTGTAATAGTTTGGGTTTTTTTAGCGGGTTAGGGTTTTTCGCCAAAACGAGATTTTAATGACCATTCTTTCATTGATTAGTCTACTCTTTATAATAGTTTATATATAATTATATATTTTATCCATGATAATTCTATGATTTTTTTTTTATGTGATGCAAATTTAATAGTTAAAATAAATTTATACAGGGAAAGAACATCTCAATATTCATAAATTAATAAAAAAAATGAAAGTTAATAATGTAGTACCCTCATTTTTTATTGGATTCCTAAAACACAACATTTATAATGAATTTTAATAATTTTTTCGGATTTTTATGAAGCTTTAATCCGACCGATTCAGCCGATTCCCGATCCGAATCACCGATTCGCCGATTCGGATCGATTTTAGAGGTGCCCGATCCGGCTCACCGATCCGCTTTTTAAACCATTGGTTTTATCTAAACATACTGGAAACTAACGGTCTACAAGAATTATTATTTCTAGTTTTTAAATTTACTTATTTTTTCATATTCATGATTTCCATGTTAGAGATTACACGTTCTTAAAAATTAAGTCCAAAAATCCATCTTAAAAATAAAGTTATTAATAGACCAACATTTCTATATATGCGGGCTTGGCCGCATAGAAACTGGATCTTTTGGATAAATATCCCTTGGATTTGTTGTTAAGATTATTTTCCATGCTTTTCTGGAAGAAGGTTAGAAAACACTGCTTGGAGAGGTAGGCTAAGTAAGAACTTGTTAAACACGCTCTTGTTTTGAAGAAGGTTACAAAAAAAAATTAGGAAATGCAGATGATTGCTAGGCTTTAGTGAAGGGTTCATATTTGTCAATTTTGGAGTCTTAATAGAACCTTGATGACTTAAGCCCCACACAAACACTTCCGCGAAGGTATTTGAGTAAAAAATATGTAAAAAGTGGTTAAAAGATGCACGTATCAGGTTTTTAAAAAATTTGGGGTTTATTTTTAATCACCTTAAGGCTCCATTTGGATAGGAGGAAAATAGGAATCCTAGATAATTGAAATCTAGGGAAATTTATAGATTTTAATAGTAGGATTTTTGTCATGGATTCCTCAAATATCTTGATTGGATAAACTATACAAATTTCATGGATTCTTTGCAATCACTTCTATATCTATTGCTTGGTAACAAAACTTGATACAATTTCTCTCTCTAAATTTTTTTATATACATTCTCTCTCTAAAACTCAAAATTTGGGATGGTGTATCTATAAATATTTTGAGATAGTTTCTCTCTCTAAAATTTGTTATGGTTTGTCTCTCTAAAATTTAATATATTTCTATCCAAAATTTAAAATTTGAAATTGTCTATCTAAAATTTTTGAGATAATTTCTCTCTCTAAAAATTTTAGGCGCTTTACTCTCTCTAAAATTATAAAATAGTTTCTCTTTCTAAAATTTTAAGATACTCTCTCTCTAAAACTTAAAACTTGAGATAATTCCTCTCTTCAATAATTTTGAGATAACTTCTTTCTCTAAATATTTTAAAGTAGTTTCTTTCTCAAAAATATGATATAATTTTGCTTTCAAATTTTAAGATACTCTATTTCTAAAAAATTTAGGTGCTTAACTCTCTCTAAAATTTAATATAGTTTCTCTTTCTAAAATTTTAAGATACTCTCTCTCTAAAACTTAAAACTTGAGATAGTTCCCTTCTTCAATAATTTTGAGATAATTTATTTTTTTGAACATTTTTAAGTAGTTTCTCTCTCTAAAATATAGTATAGTTTTTTTTTCAAAATTTAAGATACTTTCTCTTTCTAAAAGCTAAAATTTGAGATAATTTCTCTCTAAATTTTTTGCAATAGTTTCTCTTTCTAAATGTCTTTGCGTACTTTCTCTCTCTAAAATTTGATATAGTTACTCTCTTAAATTTTAACATACTTTCTCTCTCTAAAACTTCAAGTTTGGGATAGTTTCTCTATCTAAAATTTTGAAATAGTTTTACTTTTTAAAAAATATGCAAAAAGTGGTTAAAAGATGTATGTAAAAGGTTTTTAAAAAATTTGGGGTTTTTTTCTAATCACCTTAAGGCTCCGTTTGGATAGGAGGAAAATAGGAATCCTAGATAATTGAAATCTAGGAAAATTTATGGATTTTAATATTAGGATTTTTGTCATGGATTCCTCAAATATCTTGATTGGATAAACTATACAAATTTCATGGATTCTTTGCAATCACTTCTATATCTATTGCTTGGTAACAAAACTTAATACAATTTCTCTCTCTAAATTTTTTTATATACATTCTCTCTCTAAAACTCAAAATTTGGGACGGTGTATCTAAATATTTTGAGATAGTTTCTCTCTCTAAAATTTGTTGTGGTTTGTCTCTCTAAAATTTAATATATTTTCTATCCAAAATTTAAAATTTGAAATTGTCTATCTAAATTTTTTGAGATAATTTCTCTCTCTAAAAATTTTAGGTGCTTTACTCTCTCTAAAATTTATAAAATAGTTTCTCTTTCTAAAATTTTAAGATACCCTCTCTCTAAAACTTAAAACTTGAGGTAATTCCTCTCTTCAATAATTTGGTGATAACTTCTTTCTCTAAATATTTTTTAGTTTCTCTCTCTAAAATATGATATAATTTTGCTTTCAAATTTTAAGATACTCTATTTCTAAAAAAATTAGGTTCTTTACTCTCTCTAAAATTTAATATAGTTTCTCTTTCGAAAATTTTAAGATACTCTCTCTCTAAAACTTAAAACTTGAGATAGTTCCCTTCTTCAATAATTTTGAGATAGTTTATTTTTCTGAACATTTTTAAGTAGTTTCTCTCTCTAAAATATGATATAGTTTTTCTCTTAAATTTTAAGATACTTTCTCTTTCTAAAAGCTAAAATTTGAGATAATTTCTCTCTAAAATTTTTGCAATAGTTTCTCTTTCTAAATATTTTTACGTACTTTCTCTCTCTAAAATTTGATATAGTTACTCTATTAAATTTTAACATACTTTCTCTCTCTAAAACTTCAAGTTTGGAATAGTTTCTCTCTCTAAAATTTTGAAATAGTTTTACTTTTTAAAATTTGATTTAGTGTTTCTCTAAACTTTGATATACTTTTTCTATTTAAAGTTTAAAATTTGAGATACTTTCTCTCTCTAAAACTTAAATTTTGATATAGTTTCTCTCTAAAACTTTTTGAGGTTGTTTCTCTGTCTAAAAATTTCATGTACTTTCTCAATTTAAAATTTGATATAATTTATCTCTCGAAAATTTTAGTATACTTTTTTGTCTCTAAAACATAAATTTTGCAATAGTTTCTCTCTCCAAAAATTTTGAGATAGGTTCTCTCTCTAAATTTTTTTTAGGTAGTTTCTCTCTCTATAATTTCTATAATTTATATTTCTAAAATTTTAATATATTTTCTCTTTCTAAAATTCAAAATTCAAGATAGTTTCTCTCTAAAACTCAAAATTCGAGTTAGTTTCTCTCTCTAAAAAACAAGAGATTTCTCTCTCTACTTTTTTTTTTGGCCATTTCTCTTTCTAAATTTTATAATAGTTTATCTCTAAAAGTTTAAGAATACCTTCTCTCTAAAATTTTAAGAATACTTTCTCTCTCTAAAACTTAAGATTTGATATAGTTTCTCTCTAAAAGATAGTTTCTATTCTAAAACTTGTTTCTATTTCTAAAACTTTTTAGGTACTCTCTAAAATTTGATATAGTTTCTCTCTCTAAAAATTAAAATATGAGATTGTTTCTCTCTCTAAATTTTTTGAAACAATTTTTCTCTAAAAAATTGAGATAGTTTCTCTCTCTAAAATTTTGCATGTACTTTCTCTTTCTAAGATATGATAGTTTCTCTCTAAAACTTAAAATTTGATATAGTTTCTATCTAAAGCTTAAAATTCGATATAGTTTCTCTATCTAAAATTTTGAGATAGTTTCTCTCTAAAAACATTTTGGTACGTTCTCTCTCTAAAATTTTAACATACTTTCTCTCTCTAAAAGTTAAAATTTGATATAATGTTTCTCTTTAAAATATTAAGATAGTTCATATCTCTAAAAAAATTGGTACTTTCTCTCTCTAAAATTTTGATATGCTTTCTTTTTCTAAAATTTTAACATATTTTCTCTCTCTAAAAGTTAAAATTTGAGATAGTTTTTCTCTCTTTAAAAAATTTGGGTACTTTCTCTAACTAAAGTTTTCATACCTACCAAATGTTCCTTATGTTTCAGGTCGAGGGAGCCAATGAGTGAAATCCATGGGCCTTAAAAATGCAAAAAAAGGGGCTTTGGGGTGGAAATGAAATCATGGAAAAGTATGTCGTATTTCCATGATTTTGATTTTCCTGATTTTAAGTATCCTAGTCATTAAACAATCCAAATGGTGGATTTTGATAATATCCATGTTGTGTGCTCGGACGCCTGCTCGAGTAAGTCGTGAAGCTCAATCCAAATCACCTTGGATATTCTCCCGAACTAAATAAGATAACTCTCTACTCTTACCCTTGTTCTTCAACTTAACTATTTTAGCAAAATTGTTAAGAATCCTTAGCAGGAAAGAGATAGGTAGAATCAAAAGTTTCTTTGAGGGAAACCAACCTCCGAATGTTGTGCATTCTTTAGATGACTATTTTCCTCCCAAGAGGGATAAAAAGTTACACTCCTTCCACGATCCTTCACACACTACCCCAACCGCTAAAACTAGGACTCACAGTAACTAACAATAATGTGAAAACATACAAATAACTTACCATTACAAGCATGACATAACTTATCACTATAACTGAGGACTCAAACAATTAACTGACCACTACAAGCATAACATGATTTACCACTATAACTGATGACTCAAACAATTAATTGACCACTACAAGCATGACTAATACATAACAATCCAAGGTATTAGGAATCCATGTCTTAAAATCCATGTACCCAAACAAGCCCTAAAAAAATGATATTTTTTATAATTTCCTTTTTATTTTTCATAGATGGAAACGTTGTAGGGCAAAAACAAGAGTAGACCAATGTAAATTAGATAAGAGATTAAACTCTTTTCCAAGTTCAAAAAACTTAGTTTTTATCAATCTTATCGACAAAAGAAAAACTGGATTTTTTTGGTTTTAAAGCTGGAAAATGGTGTTTGTAGAAGTTAGATGCTTAGAATGTTGCGCCCTTTGTTTTAGAATTGTGCTCATTCTATTGAGATATGCATGTATGTGGTTGTCTTATCATGTCTTTTAGCTTTTAAGTTATGAATTACTGGTTGATGTGCTTCACTAAACCCTTGCGATATATCCTTGAGCGATGAAGTAACGGGCACCAAAACCCTAGTAGAAATAGAAGGATAATGAAAATGGCAGGCTCAGAGAGAGAGAGAGGTTTGAGTAGAGAGAAAGAGCCAGATGCAAAGAGAAAGTAGAAAGAGCGGGGTTGTGAGCTATTGTACGAGTAAGGTGCACTTAAAAGACCCATTAGAGAAGGTTGTTTTTATGCTGGAAAATCGTCAAATCGAGTTTTAGTCCTAAAAATAATTCATCTTCTAACACATTATCTGGACTATCTATTTTCAAGATTTCCAAGTGTTCATATATTTGTTTGATCGTCACCATTTTTAAAACTTTAAATTTCACAATTGCGAGCAACAATAGATTTTCATATCATCGTAAGGCTTTGCGGCTCCGAAACTGCATTTTCAACGTAGTGTTGAGGTACACCTTACTTCAATAGTATAAGGTTGACACCTTATACAAACCTCAACCATGTATAAAACGGTTTGATGTTAAAAACATAAAACCATTTGTTAACTTAAAAGATCGGTTTGATGTTTTGAAACATTGGAAACACCTTTTATCACTTAGAGCATGAATCATTCTAATGTTTGAAACCTTGGACAAATGAAAACGCAAATCGAATACCAAAACAAAAAACTGCTTTAAGTATAGTTCGGTGTATTAAACATCGGACAAATGAAAACGCAAATCGAATACCAATACAAAAAACTGCTTTAAGTATAGTTCGGTGTTTTAAACATTGGACCAATTAAAAAAAAAAAAAACTGTCTGGGCTGTCCAATGTTCCAAATATAGACTTAATGATGGCCTAGTGGCTTTTAAATTGTAGGGCAGTCCAATGTTCTGAACATTAGACTGCTCTGGGTGGTTCAATGTTTTTGACATTGTATAGACCCATTACCAAACAATGAAAAGTAATAATATGCAGTCTGAAGATGTTTAAAGTGAGCAAATAGCCACGGGAAAGAAGAAAATGTTGGGGTTTACAACGGCCTCTGCTAATGAGAGAGACAATACGAGATTTTTGCCTCTGCTTATGAAAGAGAAAGTGTTTTTCCGATATTTGCCTCTACTGGAAGGTTAGGGTTTTTACAAGCTTTAGAGAGAGAGGGATTTTGTGTTTACATGACTGAATACGATACTAGGGATAGAGAAGAGAGGCCTTTGAATGGTGAAGAGAATGTACAGAGAGAAGGAGAGCGGTAAATTCTATGCTTGGTGGAGGTTGGGATAATAGACCAAGGCTTATTTGGTCTGCAGGGGGCTCATGTAATTTTTTATAAGGTTGCTTTGAACCAGTTTTCAAAGCTATTCGTTGCAAGTTTTTTGTCTCTACCCATTTCGGATTTCTTTGGCCTCGGTGACTGGAGTAGGCAGGTCTGGGGGCTGTCTTACTCTCCTGATGTTAAGGTAATAGGAAGCAATAAAGTTGTCTTCAAATTATAGTCTATTGAAGATGTTTCTCTTGCTTTGCATGTTCGGTTATGTCGAATTCGTGGCTCGCTTCTTTCCCTTGATCGTTGGAAACCCTCAGATCATGGGTTTTTTACTCCTAACAATTTGGTTTGGATTAAGTTGTGGGGAATCCCTTTACACATATGAAAATTGGAAGCCCTTAAAAAGATTGCCTCTTTCTGTGGCTCTTTTTGCGAGTTGGATTGGAGTTCTTTTGTGGATCAGGATTGCACCTTTGTTCGTATTCAGATTGCAACTTTCCTTGCTTCTGCAATTCCTAATCATGTTTTTATCTTAGTTGACAATCTTTCTTTCTCTATCAAAGTCTCTTTGGAGGGTGATGGTGGCTCCTGTACAATGAAAGTCAATCCAATTCAGGTTCTAGCCATGGTTCCTAACATCGTAGGGTCTGCAAATTCTCTTAGGAACTTACCCTCTCGTCCGCTTGAAACTGTTGCTGCGGTTCCTCCCGCTGTTTTACGGCACCCTCATAAACATACCCAGAAGCGTTTTCAAGCCTGGAGTAATGCCTGCCTATCAGTTGTGCAACCCCCTAGCTTTTCAAATTTGAAAATTTCCAAACGGTGGATTCCTATCATCCGTTTTTCGGTATGGACAGAGGGATTTTCAGCTGACGTTCTTTATGTTCCGGCTGAGTTTTCTGTTGAAGCAGGGACTTCTTCTGCGCGCCCACCGTGCCTGAGTAGTCTCGCACGACCACTTTCGTTGTGTCTCGAGAATTGCTCGACAGGTATGCCTGCCGTGATTGCACGATGTACGAAGATCTCTGGCGATCTTCTGCATTCGTTGCCATCCCTGCCTCTGTCCCTTTCTATCAAAACCGGCTGCCCTTCCTTTCTCGTTGGCCAGGGGATTTTTTTCTCTTCCAATGAAGAAAAATGTCTGGGTGGCAGTTGTCCAGACCTGGTTCCTTATTTGGTGTGTGTGGCTGACCATGTACCCACTACCGTACCAAGTAGCTATGGCTAGAGCAAAAGCTAAAGTGTCCAAGGCTATCCGCTGACCATCGATCCCTTGGCAATGGTGGTGACTGTGCCTGATGAAGAAGCATCTTCGATAGCTGGTTCTCCTGATCAGGTTCCCAATTTGCAGGTTGGAGTCCTTTCTTTCGATCCCTCTATTGCTTTAGTTAGGTCGGAGGGAGTGGACCCTCTAATGGTGGTAGCTGATTATGAACATGTTCGACTGTTGGGGAACATGTTCAACTGTTGGGGCCCCAACTGCCTGATGAGGACCCTTCCTTTGCTGTGAATGAGTTTATTCCCACTGGTGTTGAGCGAGAGACTGTTGATGTGGTTATTGAGGAGACAAAAGTAGCTTCGATGGTGAGGGATATGGGAATGGATTTTAACGTTGCGATTGGTATGTTCTTTGAGGAATTAAGGCATCTGAAGGCTGCAAGAGGTTCTCTTGAGACTTCGAGTGTGGCACAGGAGGCAGGGAAGGTTGTTAAGGAGCCACAGAGTACTGCTGGACTAAATCCGAAGAAGCCCACTTTAAAGAAGATACCTGAGGTAATCCTTTGCACGCTTGGAGGCCTGAGGGATCATCAAGAAGATGGCCAAGCCTTCCTAGGAGGTGGGGAAGGCACCGATGTTTATCGACCTTTCAGACCCCTCTGTTGATTTCCCTGAACCCTTAGACTCTCCAGACTCAACGGCTGCTGCTGAGGCGATAATGCTAGAGGAGCTTTATTTTGGCGCATGCCTTAATGGTTACGGTTATTCTTCTTCCTCTTTTTAAAATGAACATCCTTTCATTGAATGTTAGGGGGATGAGTAATCCCAGTCTTAAAAGGGATATTTTGTTTTTAGTTTCTAAATATAAACCTTGGGTTTTACTCTTGCAAGAGACCAAACTTCCTCGGCCTAATGTCTCTAGGGTGAGGGAAGTTTGGGGCTTGAGTGCTGTGTCTTTCTTTGGAATTGATGCCATCGGTGCCTCTAGTGGACTATGGGTGTTGTGGGACCCTCTTATTTTGCATAGTTTTGTGATTGTATTTAAGGAAAGGTTTATGCTTATTGTTTTTTATGGACCGGATCCTGGTTTCTCATGGGGGTTGTTGAATGTTTATGGTCCGGTGGACTTTACCTTTAAAGAAGGTTTTCTTAATGAGTTAGACGATGTTATCGGTAATTTCGGCTTTCCTGTATGTGTTGGTGGGGATTTTAACCTCATTAGGTGGCCAGATGAATGCCTTGCACAGTTGGCCATTAATTCTTCAATGAGGCTCTTTAATAGGTTTATTGAGTCGAATTCTCTTTTTGACCTTCCAATTGTGGGGACTAAATTCACTTGGTCCAACAATAGTGTTTTCTCTCTTACTGTGTCGAAACTGGATAGATTCTTAGTTTCTTCGAATTGGGTGGATGCATTCCCTCTTGTGCCAATCCGTGCTCTGCCACGACTCTCTTCTGACCATACCCCCACTCTTTTGAGTACTTGCATGGCTAGTATTGGGCCGATACCTTTTAGGTTTGAAATTGGATGGCTTGAGAATCGTGAAGTGGTGGATCTCATTCATTCTACTTGGCAGAATTCCATCTCTTTTGGGCTTTTGGATTTTCAACTTCATAAAAAGCTTCTCAATATCAAACATAAGCTCATTGCTTGGAAGAAAGAGAACAATGTTAACACTAAGTTGAAAATTGACGACCTTTTAGGGGAAGTTGAAGCTTTGGACCAGCAAGTTCAAGCTGATCGGGTTTTGACACTGGAGTTACTGGCAGCTAGGAAATCTAAATTGAAAGACTTCCTTGATCTTTGGAGGGTGGAGGAGTTATATTGGAAGCAAAGATCTATGGTAAAGTGGCTAAAGGAGGGAGACCAGAATACTAAATTCTTTCATTCTATTGCTAGCGTGAGAAGAAGACAAAATGATATCTCTAGTCTCGTCATCCTGGGGGTCGACAATGATAATAGTGAAGAGTGGGCCAAGGCTATTGCTGACCATTGTAAAAAGGCTTTTTTTTTCAGAGGTCAAATTCACACCTCTTCTACATTGACTGCCTTTCAAAACTCTCTCTGTAGAGTTGCGCAATTCTTTGGAGTGTGTAGTCTCTATGGAAAAGCTTAAAATGTCTGTCTTTGCATTACTTGGAGATAAGCTTCAAGTCCTGATGGTTTCCCTCTCTCGTTCTTACATAAATTTTGGAAGCTGGTTAAGTCCGAACTGCTCGAAATGATTAGAGAGTTTATGTTAAATGACTCTGTTTTCAAAGGGATTAATGCCACTTACATTACTCTTATCCCCAAAAAGTTGATGATTGCAGATTTATCTAATATAAGACCCATTAGTGTTCTTTCAAACCTCTATAATATTGTGGCAAAAGTCTTGGCGGAGAGACTGAAACTCATTCTCCTTGGCATTATTTCCCCCAACCAATATGTGTTTATTCAAAACCGTCAGATTATTGATAGTATTTTGGTGGCTCAAGAGTGTATCCATTCTAGATTAAGATGTCAGCTTTCTGGTGTGGTAGTGAAGTTAGATTTCAAGAAGGCTTATGATCGTATTGAATGGGGAGCCTTGTTGGAGATTCTTAAAAATATGGGCTTTGGGGAGAAGTTGAGGAGTTGGATTTACGGTTGCCTGTCCTCGGCCTATTTCTCAGTGCTGGTTAAGGTAGCCCCTTTGGCTTCTTTAGAGCCACTAGGGGTCTTCGTCAAGGAGATCCACTGTCACCCTTTCTTTCTTCTATTTATGCGGAATGTTTTAGCATTATGATTCAGAAAGTAGAAGCTTGTGGTAGATTTTCTGGCTCTCAGGTTGCTGATTCGGGTTTGAGAGTCTCGCATCTTTAGTATGCTGACGACACCCTTATTTTATGTGATGCTTCTTCAACTCAGTTGTCCAATATATCATGCTTTCTTGATTATTGTGAGGCGTCTCTGAGGCTCAAAGTTAATTTTCTAAGACCTCTTTAATTGAAGTTAATTTCCATCCTGATTTGTGTCATTCCCTCGCTCTTCAGTTGGGCTGTTCGGTTGGCTCCTTCTCGTTTTCCTATTTGGGCATTCCAATTTCTGGATCTAGGCTATCTATTTCAATTTGGGACAATGTATTACAACGTGTGTAGGTTAAGTTGGACTTATGAAAGCCCAAATATCTCTCTTTGGGGGGGTAGGGTAACTTTGCTACACTCTTGTTTAGCGAATTTACTGCTCTATCTCATGTCGCTTCTTCTTATGCCTGCTTCTATAATTAAGAAAATTGAGAGGATGATGTGTAATTTTCTTTGGGGCTCCTTTGGAGTAGAGAGGAAATATCATTTATTAAGATGGGACTGGGTTTGTACCCCAAGATGTGAAGGTGGTTTGGGCCTTCGCCAGCTGGAAATAATGAACAAAGCTTTGCTTTCTAAGTGGTGGTGGCGAAGTTTCCATTGCACGAATCTGCTTTGGTGTCAGGTTTTAATTTCAAAATACAGGGGAGAACGACATGGTTTATGGCTACGTGCATCTCTAGATGTCGTCCTATGATAGCGGCACATTTTCGGTGGTTGGTGGGGAATAGTGCTTATATTTCCTTTTGCATCGTAAGTGGATCAGTGACACCCCTCTGAAGCTTGCTTTTCCAGATCTCTTTGCTAAGGTTCTTCTCCCGGAATCCAAGATAGCAGATTTAGTGAATTTCAATGGTTCACGTATTGTTTGGAATATCTCTTTTCCTTACGATAGACTTTCTGGTGACACCTATCTTCAGTGGTTAGAACTATTGAGGCCATTGGATTCAGTTTATATTTCCCAGGAGTTGTCAGATGAACTTATTTGAGTATGATGGCATCTTCTCGATCAAGTGCTGTTACAGGCTTTTTTTCCACGACAGATGGATGGTCATTAACGCTTGTGGCTAAGATCTGGAAATGGCATGTTCCCCATAAGGGGCAAACTTTTCTCTAGTTAGCAGCTCTTAACAAGATATTAACTATTGACAACTTGGTTAAGAGGGGTAAGATGCTACCCAATATCTGTTTGATATGCAAAGAAGATGAGGAAATTGGGAATCACCTTTTCATTCACTGTAAGATTGCTTCTTTTATTTGGTATTGGTTTTTTGATCTTCTTGGGGTTTAGACTCCTATTTCTTTTTCGGTGGCGGACTTAGTGTCACAGCTATCTTTTGGGCATTTACATTTGGGGGGAATCTTGGTTTGACAAATTGCAAGAAGGGCAGTGCTTTGGGAGTTGTGGAAGGAAAGGAATAGGTGCACTTTTGAGGGAGTGTGTATTTCAACAGATAGTTTGCTTGATAATGTTAAGCCCTTTGATTTTCGATCACTAAGGATGGTTGGGGCGTCTCTCAACCAGATGTCTTGTTTAACTTGCAAAACCTGTTTCTCTTGGGGAAAGTTAAGATGCGACCTAAATGCTTCTGGACTCCTCCGGAGGCTGGTTGTTTTAAATTGAATTATGATGGCAATTCTTTAGGTAATTCTGGCCTTGCTGGAATTGGGGGTGTGTTGTGTACTGATCAGGGACATATTATCTTTTCTTATGTTAGTCCGTTAGGCTCTGCTATGGCCAATCATGCGGAACTTGCCTCATTGCTGCAAGGTCTTAAGCTCTTTATCTCCAAAGGCATTGGCAATAGTTGTATTTGTGAAGGTGATTGGCTTAATGTTGCTGGCTGGTGTAAGAAGGAATTGCGCATTCCCTGGAAGCTCAAGTCTATTTGGTTGGATATTATGGACATTTCAGCCCCCTTAGCTATCTCTTTCTCTCATTTTTATAGGGAAGTTAATGCTTTAGCTGATTCTCTAGCCAAAGGTGGGTTTCCCTGCCTACTCTTTTGTTTTCCTCAGATGTAATCTCTTTTTAGTAGTTTCTCTATTAATAAAAATTGGTAACCTTTGTACTATAATAATAATAATAATAATAATAATAATAATAATAAATAATAAATAATAATAAATA